>JAWPHD010010898.1:0-88870 GCA_037043455.1 Cyrtodaria siliqua | reverse complement strand
TGTTGTTTTTGTCAATTCTGACACATAGCTATCTTGCACCCACCCCCACCCCCCACTCCTACCAATCTAAATATTTTTATTTTTATATTTTTTATTTTGGTTTACCATATTTCTGTGTTGTTTTGGTCAATTCTTACATAGCTTCTTACACATATGTTGCCCTCCCCACCCCCCGCCTCTCCCCCATCCCCCCTCAAAACTCGATTTTTTAATTATTATTTTTTACATATTTTTGTGTTGTTTTGGTGAATTCTTACATAGCTTCTTACACATATATGTTGCCCTCACACCCCCACTTCCCCCCCACCATCCACCCCCGTCCCACACCCCACTCAAAACTCAATTTATTTTTTATTTTTATTTTTTTTAAATATTTCTGTGTAGTTTTGGTCAATTCTTACACATAGTTATGTTGTGCCCCCAACCCCACAACACATAGTTATGTTGTGCCCCCAACCCCACCCCACATTGTTGTAGCCTTGTTTTCTGATGGTATATACTAGCTATAAATTTATCATTCTCTGAAAAATCGAAAAGTCGAGCTGCGCTGTTCTCCGACAGCTCTTGTAATGCTCTGCATGTGAAGTTTATTTTTGTATAAGGCCAAATAAAATTATATGTGTGGTTCAGGTTTCCCGACAGACCCCGTTTTTAAGGGCTGTACCTGATATTAACAAATATATATTTAAGTTAGTTTATTAGGTTTTAAAAGTACTGAGTGAAACAAAAGAAAAAGAAAAAAGAAGACAAAATATAAAATAAAATATTTCCCCTATCTACCTAACCTATTTTTTCAGCATGTAAACCACTCATAATTTTGTTTAGTCTAATTATACATATATATTGCAGATGTTCTTTTTCATCGAGCCACTACGAGTGAGGTTACTGAACCACCTGTGTGACCGGGAGTTCTGCTTGTCATGTGAACTGGGCTTCCTGTTTCACATGTTGGATATACAGAAAGGACAAACATGCCAGGTATGTGTTGGTTTGGTACATGTATACATATCGAGGGCTGAACGTAAATCTATGTTATTAAAGTGCATTTTAGTAAATTTTACTGAGAAGCAAAAAACATCATACCACCATAATGACCATTATGGCATCCAACATAAAAAAAAATTGACCATCATTATAGCCTAATGAAGTAAAACACCATACAAACAACAAACCAACAAATGTTTAAAATATAAATATGTTTTGTGAAATTACAGATACAATAAAATACTGTTATTAAATTTTAATGCCAGAAAACAACTTCTGGTAAAAATGTCACTGAGAATAGTTTCGTGTTTAACCCTCGATAAACAAACATGATAGGCAGTTAATACAAAATATGTGAGACAATAAATACATGAGTATTTGTTATCATTTCATCCCAACTGTAGTATGAATTGCTTCCTTTGCACATCATTTGCATTTTGAATTTGGGAAATAAATAAAAAGTAAAAAAACAATCATGTTACTATTTTTATTCCCGACAACAGCATTCCTACTAATAAAAGTACAGTAACATACATGTACACATCAATGTTAAAACAAAGACATTGATTTAGCATTTGTCTTATTTAATAAAACACAGGCACATCTACAGAAACAAATGTAAAAGCTGAAGAATCAAGGCTTTGACTTCCTTCCAATGCAGTGCAAGATCGAAGGTTTAAATTAAGAAATAACATATTTTCTGCATGTTTATATTTAGCCAGATCAGTACCTGGTGGGCGGGATTTAAAGGTCATCAATACCAAGGGCCAAAGGCCTGACGTGTCGGTGGTTTTCAAGTTCTAAACACCAGTTTCTGATCTTGCACAATATAAACTCACTGGAAATATTTGATTTCTTATCTGACAAGATTTTTTATGTTACATCCAGTGCAACAGATAAGCAGTGTATTTGAGTAAATACCCTATTAAAAACCTTTGAAAACGCAATGAAATCATATCAGAGCGTACCACAACACAAACAAAGGTATACCCAATTGTTTATCAAATGCATGCATATTATCGTAAAAGCATCTGACGCTAAATGTTCTTCCAGTCACTGGCAGCGTCAGTATAAAGTTGTCTAAACCAAACTTGATTATCTAAGTGTTTTACATGTCTTACTGCGTAGAAAATGAAAACATTTGCCTATCGATGATCATGAGTTACGTTTAGATGCATGACATGTATTCTTATAGTAAATGAAAGTGTCCCTTAACAAAAGTGCGGCAAAGCCGAGGTTGCAAAAGTTTGAACATAAATTTAGACTGTCAAATACTATTTTAAATCATTTTCAAATTGATGGCAACAAACTTAAATCTAAAAGTGATGAAATATTTACCAGGATATTGGATGACATTGTCCAGAACTGTTATTTATTACCAGTCAGTGCAAGCATGAAAAAGAAGGCAACGGCTCACACCGGCAGTCATTTTTATAATAAAATAATGACTGACTTGGGGACAAGATTTCCATGTGTGATTGTTAAATATGTATCTGGTAAATACATACTTGTAAAGGGTTTAAAAGTACATTTTCTCATAAAAATATGTTTTGTACTACTAAAAGTTTTTAATTTGCATTTCTTCTCAACATAATGTTTTCACCTGCTCATTTTCTGGTAGAAATATTCAATTATCGGAAATTCAGAGATGTTTAAAATTTTGTCTTAACGCCATCCTCGCCCTCGATCGATACTAGTATCATCCCTCGTGTTTGGCGCTTGGAATTATGGGTGAAAAAGTAGTCCGGTCAGGTGATTTGCATATATATATCTAGGGACCAAAACACAGGTTTAGGACCCAATCTAGACACGCCGGACAAAAGCACCAAACATTCCTCAAATGTGTGTTTTATATTTCTATGTATTTTTAAAAGGGTCCTCAAAGGTTCGTGAATCCCTAAATGTATTAGGATTATATGCGCACCGAATTACCGCACCGCGGACGAAGTCCTGAAAAATCAGGAGGGCACCTGCCGAATATCAGTGATGAATTTGAAAAATTCGAAATGACGTCAGTATGGTCTTAACGCTCGATTAAGTTCACCAATCTTTCAACAACTTGGCCCTGGGTGTGTAATCAACTGTCTGTCTATGTATGCATACTTGAGTTGCATTAAAGGACACACGACAATCTTGATTTTTTAACAACGGCATCCCTTTTGTTTTTCTGCATGACTTCCATTTGTTCAATTGTTAATATTAATTATCAAATTAGTATGAAGCAAATTTTTCAAGTTATTAACTATTGATTATATTGCACCAATAACATATTTAAACCTATGGTTGAATAAGATGAAAAAATGAAAACTCAAAATTTTATTTAATTGTATGGCATATATAATTAAATAAAATTATTTATCCAGTATCATTTTGACTTTAAACCTGCTTGCATGATACTGGATAAATTGAGACGCTAATTTCAATGCGTGATGAACACAAGATTGTAGTATGCCCCTTTTAATATATACCCAATAAAATGAAATTGAAGGGTAATAATACACATATGACCAGGAAATTTATCGACAATACCCAATACAATTTGGCCATACCCAATTAAATATAGAGAATATTATATCGGTGCCTTTTACTACCAAGTTTATTAGGTGAGGCTTGTCGAGGACTCGGCCATAATGTTTTTCCTTCATGCCATTTGATGACGCAAGATAACGTTAAATACAATAAACAAAGAGGAATTCCGCATTCATTTGGCTTTATTTGTCAGTGCCTAATAAAGCAAAATTTATTAGGTCACCCCTTTATCTGGCAGAAAAGTGCATATCTACATGATAAAATCAAAACTATGTAGTAATACCCAATTGCCTTTCAAAGCTTATCTGTTGCTCTGTTTATAATATGTAAATAACATATGTAAATATTATACACGTAAATAACAAACGTAAACATTATACAGAATGTTTCAAGAGATTGAACATAATGGAAACATATTCTTACAATTTACATTTTATGCCCATCTCTCAACGGCAAAAGAAAACATGCAGCTTCACTCTGTTTTAAATTTGTAATTTGTTGGAATGTTACATGGATTTAAATATGTAATCTATTCATTTTGCGTCGCATGTGTACTTGCGTTTAAAATGACGTATCAATGGTTTATCAGCATCACTCTTGTTTTAAATTTTAAATTTGTTGCTTTAAATATGTAATCTATTCATTTTGCGTCGCATGTGTACTTGCGTTTAAAATGACGTATTTAATTTAATGGTTTATAATGAAAATGACGTTGCAAGAGGTGCTGATTTTGATTTAAGAAATAAAACATTTCCAGCGAGTTTATATTGTCCCAGAGCAATACCTGGTGAGCGTGATTTAAATATCATTGCAATTTTGATGTGTTTCAATTCCCAAACAGCAGGTTTTGATCATGCACAATATAAACCAGCGGGAAGTACTTTATTTTGCCACGCTTCCACAAATGTTGATTACATCTGGGACAATATACACCAGCTGGAAATATATTTTTTTATTATATTATTCTGATTAACATGATTAAGGTAGCAAATTGTAATACTGTTATGAGCTGGTTATAATATGAATGTTAACCCTTAACCCGCTAAGCATGACTATAATAGCCTTTGCATCCATTGTAAACCCAGATCAGCCTGCAAGTAACTCGCAGTCTTATCAGGGTTTACAGTGTGGCTGCTGATCAGTCATATTCCCCCAAAACACCCCTTTGTCACATAAATGGAATGGTCTTCATTCAAAGAAAGAACAGTCCATTATATATATGTAGTGGGTTAAGGGTTAAATAACTTGCATTTCTCGCCATAGCATATACATTTAAGAATTTGATTCACAATTTTTTTGCATTTAAAACTGCATAAACGTCAAGAAAATGTGAGTCAGTTCTTATATTTACATTATTTTTTCATAGTACCAACAGTGTGCCTTGGGAGGATGATAATGATACAAAAAGTGCAAGAGAGACAAAGGAATATATAGCAATTATTTATTGAGACACATTGGGTGCATGTACAATAGCTCTGCCTCCTTGAAAAATGAGGTTGATTTGAAATTAAACACTAATTTTGTTAATAGAAAGATTCAATTAAATATTAATAATAAATAAAACAAAAACATAAGAAGTTTAGACCATGAGTTTTGCAATAAATGCATGCAATAAAAGGGGATTGTCGGTGACCGTGCTGTACCCATTCTTGTAAATATTATATTTCTGTTGAATTATTTATAATACAAATCAAAGTGATTCCTATATTCACTGGGTTTAAATGTTCATGTTTTAAAAATGTTTTATACCATACATGTTCTTTAATATTTGTAATCTGAGTGTGGCTATACCTTAAGTTTTCTCAGAGTGGAGTTCTGTTGGAAAGTTAAACAGAGTTTAAATTCTCGTTTTCTGACATTTTTAACGAAACGCATCGTCGGATGCCCCCGTGTGATTTGTTCCGTTACTCTCCACCATCATCATGAATGGAGTATAACGTAATCAATCAGGTTTCGACGATGAACGGAACGGTACAAACAGGGATTCCAAATTTCAAAATATAAGGAACACAATGAATTGCCACCACTTTATCTCTTTAAGTCACTGTCCCGCCATTAACAGGCAAATTTTACAACATATTGTAAACCGTTTCTAAACTTAGTGATGACGAGGTATATAAATAATTATTTCATAATCCAAACTCTATAGACACAGAATAAATGGCTTTAACCAGCCAGACCAAACCACAAAACTGGAATGTCGAATTAAGAGATATCAACTCATAATTCATTTAATGCATATTCAATCACGGGTATTTTAATTGAATTGGATTTTATAGTCGCACCAACAGCTAAGGTCATATGGCGACTTTCCAGCTTCCACTGGTGGAGGAAGACCCCAGGTGCCCCTCCGGGCAATTTTTCGTGCTGGATAGCTTCCTCACATAAAGATTACTAGGCCACTGAGGGATCGAACCTACAGTGGTGAGGGGCAAGTGATTGCAAGTCAGAGACTCTAACCACTCGGAATAATTCATTTTATGCATATTCGATCACAAGTATTTTAAGAACCCATGAATAAATCTATATTTTTTAATTGGCACGAATACATTATCATATAACACCTGGATAGAGTTTTGAAAGACGGTTTTAACAGCATTTGGTTAGTTAGTTTTCTTAAAGGGACACACGGCAATCTTGATTTGTTTAAAACTCACGACGTCCCGTTAGTTTTTCTTCATAAATTGCATTTAATCATTATATTAATTATAAGAATAGTATAACATGTATAAAGCAAATTGTTTTTGCATATTACTAAGGCCACAATTTTTTTTTTTCTTGGTTTACAGATTTTTTCTTATTTTTTTACGCTCGGTCAGAAGGGAAAAAAAAAAATTAAATGTGTTTCTAAGTACAAATTTCAAACATGGTGACCATGTTTCTCATATAAAACCGTAAGTTTATACAACACAACATGAATTTAAATCGTTGAATATTCTTTTAATATTCAGTGCTCAAAGAAATTATTGTTAGAGACAGGCCCAGGGCTTGTTGCTTCTGAAAATGGACAGGCCCTGATTTCAAATGGACAGGCCCTGATTTAAGATGCAAAGGTCCAATATTTTTTTCTTAGTGGAAATGTGTCTTTATTCGCTTTTATAGCACACATTTGTATGTATTACTCAAACTCAGAACCTCCCCTGACTATATTTTTCTTTTTGTTACCACTTTATGCTCCCTAGTCAGCAGACTTATTTATCACTTCGTTAGAATAGAATATATATTACATTGAAATTTTCAACCGATGCAAAGGAGAGTACTAGCACTTTTGCCAAACTATAATAATCAGAGCCGACTTGGTGTAACTGGAGCCGAACTTGGAGCCAAATTTTTAATCAGGTTTTATTATACTATCAGGGCCTCCTCTGGCTATATTTTTCATTTTGTCACCACTTTATCCAAGTTAAAGAATTAGGAGCTTAGAGTAAAATTCATTTAAAAGTACTAGGATTCCAGGAACTCCATACACATGATAAAAGAAAGAATGATGGATTAAATAATGAATAGAAATGTTTTACTATACGATTATGTAAAACAAAAAAAAAAAAAAAAAAAAATCCGAAATTATGTACCATCCGAACTACATAGCGCACTTTTACGGCCGGAAAATTTCACAAACATTCAATCGAAATACCATCAATTAGGAACTTTTTTCATGCATTAATGTGTTTTGAATGCCAAAAATGGTATTATCAAAGAGGAAAGAAAACACAACCCTAATAGCAGGATAATGTAGTTTTACGTCAGAAATTGTCGATCTCAAAGTTGTGACAAACTGCCGACTCGACGCCAGGCAAAATATTCAAACTTCTTATTGTTTTAATTTGTGTATAACACATTCTAATTACTTTATTGCAAGTGTTTTCATAGTTCAGAATACACATGGGAGTATTTTGTCTTGCGGATCTTGATTCACCAATTCAATATTATTTTTTTTATTCATCTGGCGTTGAAATGCGGCCGGCGGTGATTTTTTTTTACAGATGTTCAAATTTTTATTTTTTTTCCAATCTCTCGAAAATTGGGGTCAGCGGATCCATAAACCAAGAGAAAAAAAAAACGTCGCCTAACTGTTGATTATATTTCACCAACAATGTATTCAAACCTCGGTAGAGTAATGAGGAGAATTTAAACAAATCAAAATTGTATTTAACTATATGTATGGAGGTTTACTGTCAAAATGATACTGGATTAATAAGTTGAGAGACTAATTTTACTGCTTGATAAAAACTTCAAGATTGCCATGTGTCCCTTTAATGCTTTGACTCGTAAAATAACCAGACATTACTTTATCAAGCATTGTATTATACAGATACAAAAGTTAGCTGAAGGTACCCTATATAAATATATACCATTCAACAGCAACGCGTTACGTTTATATTTTATTTATCAACGTTTCGGCGCAGTGACTTTATCAAGATGAATATAAACAATAAATACCGGACGTAACATAACGTTAACATGACGTGACGCGATGTTAAGTGAAATATTTTGCAGTTGTTATTAGTGCTACTGACATATGACAGGATAGTAAATAATAATAATACAAATTAGCTTTAAGGGATCATAGATACACAATTTCCTATAGAGAATACATAAAAAAATAGGTACATAGCAGTCGTAAAATAGTGCTTTAAACCAATGCTCATATTATCTGACAAATATCGTTTTATACACTCCTAGTGTATTACTGACAACATCCATAATGTACTTGGACTGTGACATCACGAAGCACATGTATGGATTTGAATATTGTTTTCATGCAATTTTTAAGCACATGTTAGACCATATATATGATGGTTGATTTTTTTCTAGTAGAGGCAGACCACCCCAATTTTCCTGGGTAAAACCAGTATTGTATGCCTCCTGCCATCCATAGGAATTGAATGAGGAACATATGTTTCTGTTTTATATAACTCGTACGGAAAATATTATGAAATGTGTCTCGATCAGATAATTCAACGATCATGCAAAGGTATTATCAGAACATGTCAACAATAATTAACTAGAGCCGATCGACTGCATGCGCATGCCATCGGAAATCCCCAGACGTGCTTACCTATTTACATACTTGATATTTGTCATTCACAATTATCACGCACCCAAGTTTCTAGATTTCTTAGCAAATAGCCTGCAGCAGTAAAGATCCTGGTCACAGCACCAGTGTAAAACGAAAAGGAAAAATCAGTAGACTCAGCGAAATTTGAACCCGGGGACAATGTTCAACTGAAGCGAACATTCTACCATTTGACCAATAAAGCTAACTCTATGACCAGGAAGTAACATTGTACTTATAAACCAATCTATTTACATACACCCACAACTGAGGCCTACTACATACCTCCACACTTTTATATTTTTTGTCACAAGTCACATAGACACATTCCCACATGACCCCCCACCACCCACCCCCACTTCAATATAATATTGGAAGGTCAGGTTGTTTGTGGTGGAGGCAGACAATCAACTTTTTCCTGGGTAGAACCAGTACTGTATACCTCAATCTGTAAGAATACAAAATTGAATTTAAATTAATGACATCAGCCTACAGTTTACTCAACAACTTGAAATGGACACGGATGCCCCCACAGAAAACAATCAGAAAACAAACATAAAAAAATACAAAAAAGGGCTGTAACTCTAGTAATATAAGGTGGATTTTGATGCCTAATCAAAGGTATTAAAGCAACCTGCAACGTTTTGAAGCAATCAGTTGAAACTGTGGG
This sequence comes from Cyrtodaria siliqua, assembly GCA_037043455.1. Taxonomy (NCBI): domain Eukaryota; kingdom Metazoa; phylum Mollusca; class Bivalvia; order Adapedonta; family Hiatellidae; genus Cyrtodaria; species Cyrtodaria siliqua. The sequence goes on along the minus strand of JAWPHD010010898.1, from coordinate 79,631 downwards.
AGGAGATAGACAAACGTTTCGAGACGGACGGACGGACAGACAGGACGGACAAGGCAAACGCTATATGCCCCTTCACCATTCGGTGGTGAGGGGCATAAAAATAAGCCTGCATTCCAACAGATGGCAGAATATTAGCCTGGAAAACACTATCACTTCATGTACATTTATAATTCTGAAATTTTGAATACAACGAGTAAAAATTATTAAGTGACAATTTGAATTTCTTTTACTTCCTAATTCCTATCCCACACTCTTGATTTGTCTGTCTTTAAAGGGATACATGGCAATCTTGAAACTTAAATACATGTAGAGGATCTTACATGAGTGACTGTGCATTATTGATTTTAATAAACAAGTTGGATAAACTGATAGGATACGAGGCTCGGCCTAGTATCCTATCTTTTTATCCAATGAGTTTATTAAAGTCAATAATACACAGTGACGAATGTAAGATTCTGTTTATCACATAACACACCTACAGCTTGATAGTTTCACTTTAATGTTGTCAATTTACCTGATATATGGCGGCAATTTGAAAGAGAAAGATGGCTGTAAATGTGTTCACCCTACAAATAATGGGACACCTTAAACCAACTTTAACGTTACCAACATGCCTTTTATGAAGTAAGATTTCAAATAATGATATATAGTTAATGTGTCTGAACGTATCGTATGATATACCATGCAAACAATTGGGATTAAATGTTAAACACAGTGATTCGGTCTTCATTTGCATCTGTAATACACTAGTGTATTACGAGAGTGTATTACGAGAAACAAGTCATGGCTTTATTGCACTTTCAGAAGCCATGTTATGTGATAAAGAAAACTTGTGTTGCTCTGCTGTTGTTGTTTTTACACAATTTGAATATTTGACAATCATAAAATTGTCAATTGTTGATTACAATGCGTCATTAATTTAGTAAAATTATATAAATGAATGAAGTTAGAAATGGTAATGCGTGACAACTATTACAAGATTACCTTGTGTCTCCTTAGGTTTTTCTTAATATTCTCTCCATATTAAGCACTTTATCTTAAAGATGCAACTTTAATTCTTATTTCAACTGAAACACTTTAACAACACTGTTACCATAACTTCCCACATATAGTTTGTCCTCCCTGTCACAGTAAGTGATGGAGGATGGCACAGAAATTCCATGTTCCTGTCCCAGTAGTATCTGTATCTTAGTACACTCGGCTGTAATCTGGTGGATGTTATGGGAACTCCAGCCACATACATACACTGTGCCTGTCCTGTCTATAGCCAGACCACTTGGATACTTCAGGTTATCATCCTTGTAGACTGCCTTCATGGTACCATCCATCACCATACACGTCACTGTTTGCTTGCTCTCATCAGACACATACACGGCTGTCTTATCTGGGCTGATGGCTATGTAGCATGGACTAACAAACTGTTGTTTATTAATGGCATCATTCATCAGACTTCTCAACACAGTGCCGGTCATGTTGAATATTTCAAACTTAACTGGGCTCAGAAATGTCACTATCAGTGTCCCATCATTATGCACTATACCATAACACTGACCATTGACCTTTATCACTTGACCTTTGGACAGGTATTGAGATACTACCGACAGAAGCTGGATTATATTCAGTTCAGGTATTGTCACAGCGACTTGCGTGTTGTTCACCTTTGTTATGCCCCATGGTCCGGGTGGCAGTTGTATTTCAGATATTATTTTGTTGTTTTTCGTATCCACTAGTTTTATCTTTTTGTTTTCCCTGTCAACAATGACAAGTTGGTTGTCGGGAAGCAGGGTTAAGCCTGTAATATAGCAGTATGACTGATCATTTGTTGATCTGACATTTATGTCCTTTTCATGTGTTGCTGTTCTGGGTACTGGTATCTCTGTTGCTGTAATTTTCCTGTCAATGTTTTTTTCTGTTTGCGTTTCTTTGCTGTCATTGGATATCTCGGTTTGGGTTGCTTTGCTATCATTTGTCTGTTTCAGTGTTTGTGTTGTTTTACTTTCTATTGTTTGTTTCGGTTGTCGTGAAATTTTGTTGTCACTTGACTCATTTATCAGGTAAAGATGTCCAAGTACGGTCAGGTTCTTCATCAAATCTTGTATCAGTTTTTCTGGCTCAAACCGGTACCTCCTAATCTTGTTGTCAGTCTGTATCTGTGTAAGACCATCCACTACGGTCTGCATTTCAAGTTTGGTTTTGTCCATAGCAGGAAACAGTTTCCCATTTTGTTTAGTTTTGTGTAAAATATCAAGGTCGGAGATTGTAGAATGGATTTCACTGTTTATGTCGTCTAATTTGGCAGCAGTTGAGGTCATGTTTTCCCTATCTTCATCTCGAGTCCTGTTTGCCTCATTAATGACATCATTTTCAAGTTTGTCTAAAAAGTGATTTATTTCTTCTCTACAATGTCTAATGTTTTCTACTGCGCCAGAGCAATATGTGTCTATATCTGCAACATTTTGTTTAGTTGTTCTTATATTGCTATCAACTTCCTGTTCGAGGTCAATCAGTTTCTTTTCCAAATCTTCATACTCTGTTTTTACATAACTGATACCGTCACATTTTCGATGGTCAGTAGTGGCACAGATGACGCAGACAAGTTGATCATGTGACCTACATTTAAATGTAATAGTCTCACCTTCGTGTTGAGGACATTTGTTGATTGTCTCATCCAGGGTCTTGGTCTGGGGGATACTTCTTGGCATTGTGGTTTTGTCTTGTAGAACATGGTGCCTAACTTGCCTGACCCGGCGATGGTGTGTAAAGCATGTATCACACAAATATTCACAGCAATCCACACAAAATCCCGCAGCGGGTAGCTGCTGACCGTCATCACTGCACGGCTGGCAGAACAGTTCCAATGATTCCTCAGATTCCACATTCCTGGGGGCACCAAGTTCTCCTGCTTTCCTACCAGGAACTGACATTTTTATGTATTGACTATTCAGCACAAACAACTTCGTTTTTTTTGTCAGGATATATACAATTTTAAATCTTACTTGAAATCAGTTGGTCCATATAACTTGTTAAAAGAAAAACACTTCCTCGTTGTCTTCTCTTCCATCTTTATCATGTTCGATTTTAAATAATAGTTTAATTTGTTCATTATCCGACTTATGAACAACATGTCACCTGGTGGCCGGTGTTCTATAATATAACCTTTAACATAAGAAAAGGTCCAAATACTTAGAAATGTAACTAATTATAGATCCCAGATCTATTTATAGAAATAGTGTACAAATCGAGGTTATTTATAATTTTAAATTATTGATTCACCTCATCTCCAGTGAGACAATAAGGTTTTTTGATAATTTTGTTGTACTATATATATAGTTATCACCTTGAGGTTTGATATGCCAATTTGATTAAGTTTTTGATAATTTCTTTTAGAAAATCTGATTGATTTATTAATAGACCACGAAAAGTCATGTTTTCCCAACTATCAATCAGTAAAATATACAGTTACAGTATTTATTAAAGGGACATCATTGCAATCTTGATTTTTGAAAATCTTTCTAAAATAGACTGCTTATTTTTGTGTGTGAAAAATACCCTCAAAATTGGCAAAAAAGTTAATGTTTTTGTATAATAACTAAATGAACAGATCTTTTTTTTTCTAATATACAGTATATAAACTCATGTGCCATGACTCAGTCAGCTAAAGGTGTTATGATGGAACCATCCAGAGAGAATATACTAATTTAAGGAAAGAAATATAAACTCATGTGCCATGACTCAGTCAACTAAAAGTGTTATGATGGAAACATCCAGAGAGAGTATTACTAATTTAAGGAAAGAAATCCTCCAAATAATGACAAAATTACATTACAAACATGACAAAACTGTTATTAAAACAAGCCAGGTGTTCAGGTCATATACTAATGTCTATGTGCCAATTAAAAGTCTAGGTTTATTCATGTGTTCTTAAAATACCTGTGATTGAATATGCGCAAAATGAATTATGAGATGGGATTGGTCTGGCTGGTTAAAGCCATTTATATTGAGTCTATATTTGTCAGTAGGTTTAGAAACGGTGTGGATATGTTGTAGAATTTGGCTGTTGTTGGCGGGATTGCTACTTTATTAAAGAAAAGTTAAGCCTTGTTGTACAAACTACATACAGCTTTTATATTTCAGGCCAGTAACTTCCTGCGGGCATTTAGGACATTGCCTGAAGCTGCGGCCCTCGGCCTCGTCCTGGCAGAAAATGAAGAGGTTGCCGGCAGGGTAAATCTGGGTCGTCTGATACAGAGCTGGCAACGCTTCATGCATCAGCAGATACACTCTGTAAGTACAGGCGCACTAAATATAGGTGCACTAAGTACAGGTTCACTAGGTACAAGTGTACTAGGTACAGATGTACTAAGTATGGGTGTACCAAGTATGGGTGCACTAAGTACAGGTGTACTAGGTACAGATGTACTAAGTATGGGTGTACCAAGTATGGGTGCACTAAGTACAGGTGCACTAGGTACAAGTGTACTAGGTACAGATGTACTAAGTATGGGTGTACCAAGTATGGGTGCACTAAGTACAAGTGTACTAGGTACAGATGTACTAAGTATGGGTGTACCAAGTATGGGTTCACTAAGTACAAGTGTACTAGGTACAGATGTACTAAGTATGGGTGTACCAAGTATGGGTGCACTAAGTACAAGTGCACTTAGTATGGGTGATTAGGTACAGGTGCACTAATGTTTATTCATTAAAAATAGTATTTTTTACCAATTTATTACTTTGTGTATTGGCGACTTCTTTACCACTCCATAATATAAAGTATAGATAGTGTAAACAAACTGATCAGCTCAAAACAAATTAAGAATTACATGTATTATGGTAGAACTGCGATGTGTATATGAAGGTGTTTTATAAAATTTAAGTGCAGTTAAATTTGACTTAAATGCAGTCTACAATGAGATTTTTACAAAAATTGGTACATTAGTTTTACCTTCAAATATAACCGTTTTATATTACATCAAAATCTTTAAACTTCAGACGTACTTGTTTTATTACATTAAAATCTTTAACCTTCAAATGTAATTGTTTTATTACATTAAAATCTTTAACCTTCAAACGTAATTATTTTATTACATTAAAATCTTTAACCTTCAAATGTAATTGTTTTATTACATTAAGATCTTTAACCTTCAAACGTAATTATTTTATTACATTAAAATCTTTAACCTTCAAATGTAATTGTTTTATTATATTAAGATCTTTAACCTTCAAACGTAATTGTTTTATTACATTAAAATCTTTAACCTTCAAACGTAATTGTTTTATTACATTAAGATCTTTAACCTTCAAACGTAATTGTTTTATTACATTAAAATCTTTAACCTTCAAATGTAATTGTTTTATTACATTAAGATCTTTAACCTTCAAATGTAATTATTTTATTACATTAAAATCTTTAACTTTCAAATGTAATTGTTTTATTACATTAAGATCTTTAACCTTCAAACGTAATTGTTTTATTACATTAAAATCTTTAACCTTCAAACGTAATTATTTTATTACATTAAAATCTTTAACCTTCAAATGTAATTGTTTTATTACATTAAGATCTTTAACCTTCAAACGTAATTGTTTTATTACATTAAAATCTTTAACCTTCAAATGTAATTGTTTTATTACATTAAGATCTTTAACCTTCAAATGTAATTATTTTATTACATTAAAATCTTTAACCTTCAAATGTAATTGTTTTATTACATTAAGATCTTTAACCTTCAAACGTAATTGTTTTATTACATTAAAATCTTTAACCTTCAAACGTAATTATTTTATTACATTAAAATCTTTAACCTTCAAATGTAATTGTTTTATTACATTAAGATCTTTAACCTTCAAATTTAATTATTTTATTACATTAAAATCTTTAACCTTCAAATGTAATTATTTTATTACATTAAAATCTTTAACCTTCAAATGTAATTATTTTATTACATTAAGATCTTTAACCTTCAAACATAATCGTTTTGTTACATTTAAATCGTTAGATAAACAGCTATTATTTCGAGGAATATCACAAATCACATATTAGTATATTATTTTCTGGCATACCAGATTAAGTATATCCACATTTTACACGTGCACAAATGCAGGGAAATTAGGTATAACACATGTCATATAGGAGCAGATAAAGTCACGTGCATCAACTATCAACATTGATGACAATATTAGCAGCTTCGTGATGTAATTGTGTGTAAATAAACTTACAAAATGTCGATTATTGGCAACATCAATGCACAATATGTCAATAATGTACTAGTAACAGAATCCATCATCTATCACCTGTCTTATTTCTTCATATTGTTTTCCTTTAAAAGTTATTATATACATTTAATTTATAGCATTAATCATCTTGTCATTTGAGTCACGTTTTTAGCTCACCTGAGCCGAAGGTTCAAAGTGAGCTATTGTGACCGTTTTTTGTCTGTCCATCGTCCGTTACCACTTGCTTAAACAACTTCTCCTTGGACAATTTTGACCAAATTTCACATGGATGATACTGAGGTCAAATTATTCCAAAATTATACAAATTAGGTCAGTGCGACATCCAAGATGGCTGCCATTACCATATATAGTCAAAATCTTAAAAAATCTTTTAAGATCCGCTGAACAGATTTTGACAGTTTTATTTATAACTGATCGCCTCCTCCTAAACTACAAAATTTGTACAAACGAAGTTCCTAGGGTCAAAAATGGCTGTGCCCTGGGGTTCTAAAGTTTGTATATGGAGATTTTACATGTTTTAAATAGACTTATATAGGGCATTTGTAAATGACATCTAAGAAACCGCTTGACCAATTTTGACCAAATTTCACGTGGATGGTACTGATGTCAGTGCCTTCCAAAGTGAGGTCAATGCGACATCCAAGATGGCCACCAGTGTATTAGCCAGCCAACCATGCAGCCGTCTTTTGCACGGCCGTTTCTGAAAAATCGCGGCCAATATTTGGAGGAGTGGGTGGAGTAATTAATTTATTTTTTATTTTTTTGCTAAACAACACTTCCAAACTCTTAATTTCTCGATATTGTTATGTTTATATACATTTATAGAGGAAATATTATCTAAAAGGCACCTTTTTCACCTTTATCTGTGAAAATAAATTACCCCAGAGACACCCACTTGTCGTGAATTGTCGGGTAGCACGTGTTAGCAAATTATTTTGCACACCCTGTTTGCATATTAGCACACCCAGTTCTTGAATTTCTGCCTAGTACACTGATGGCCACCATTACTATATAATATATGGATTTAGTTAAAAATACTGTATTTTTACAGTATCGTTAAGACGTTAGGGCCTTCATATTTCATCCGAACTTTACCAAACTTTAACAGATTGTTAATATCAATGAAAGCTCGGACTAGATTGAAAACCACCAGTTATGTGCCCTTGAATTATTGAAAAATGCCATTTTTAGCCTTGTGAACACTCTACACCTTCATTTTGTATTCAATCTTTCCCAAACTTGGCCAGATTGTTGATATCAATGAAAGCTCGGACGAGTTTGAAAACCAGCCAGATCAAACCAGTAACATCGGAGTTATGGCCCTTTTTCAATATTTGATAATGTACACTGGAAACCCCAGGGGTCGTGGGTTCAGATCTCACTGGAGGCATTTTTTTTCCTCATAAGAAACCTTGGTTCATTTTTCTTTAATTGGGAGCTTAGGGGCCCTTGTTGAATCAGTTTTACATAGAGTTATAGGGAAGAATTTCAAAAATCTTCTTGTCTGAAACTACAAGAGATAAAGGTTTAATCTTTTTTACTTATTATCATCTTATGGATCCTCTAGCAAGTTTGTTAAAATTTGGCCCTGCCTCAGTCTACCAAGATTGTTCAAATGGTGACCCTGGGGTCAAATTTGGTCCCGCCCCAGGGGTCACAGTTTTACATAGACTGATATAGGGAAAAACTTAAAAAAACTTCTTCTGAATCTACAAGAGCTAAAGGTTTAATATTTTGAATTTATTATCAGCTTATGTTCCTCTACAAAGTTTGTTCAAATTGTGACCCTGGGGTCACAGTTTTCCATAGACTTAAAATATATACTATAAAAGTTGTACGAATGAAGTTCCTAGGATAAAAATTGACTGTGCCCTGGAGTTTCCTATCCATCCATTTCCATACAAACATTCTCTGTAAATACGAAGAACCAAGTTTTGCAACTTTACCTTATGTCGTAAAAAGTTTTCAATCTAATAATCAATTGCACTTGTTAACCACATTTTCCTCTTTGCACAAATTCTCAGATGAGTGACTCAGGGCCATTTGGACCTCTTGTTTTCAATATTTTTAGCAGTAATTGATAGCATATATTTTACATCGATAAGTACTCTGTTTGCGTTACAAATTGAACAAGGTAATTATTCACTATATCTTAATTTTATGCACATGTACATGTATTGGACGTTCCCTTGTATTTTACAGGAAACTTCACCAAGAAGTGCTATTGAAGACAAAAGGGAGGGATATTTGACAGAGGTTGACAAAGAAGACGTTCCTACAACAGAGGGCGCTACTGCTGACCTGCCTCTGCCGGTCGAGGAATCGGAAAAACTGGCTGTTGTCGAAAAAAATGAAAATGAAGAAAAAGAGAAAGAGGTGAAAAAAGAAGAACCAAAATCTTTATCTAAATCTAAGAAAAAGAAGAAAAAAGGGAAGAAGGAGTCAAAGAAAGAAGAAAAGAAGTCTGCAAGTGCTGAACAAGCTACAGTGGCTGTGACGGAACCAGCGACCGAACACGTTGAAGTGGAGACTTTAGTGACATTGACAGAATCAACCAGAGTCGAAAAAGAAAAGTGAGTTGGACACTTTAATTTGAGAATAAGAGATCTTATGTAATTACCGATGGTGTCATCATAGACTTTGATGTCAGTGTCTCACTTCAACTCAAGTTTTGCGTTTAAGCCGTGTTTACAGGTCTTTACTCTTTGATTTCTTGTCCTAGCTCAACCAAATTTAGGCATGGACTTTCTTACAGTATTATCTACATGGCTGCATAAGTTATTTAGTTCCCATGGAGCAGAGCGTCTCGGCCATCATTGTTTGGTCGTCTGTTTTGATTGAAACAGAAATGCCACATGGCAATAATATACTCCTGTACATGTTAGCTATAATATATCCCTATATATTTTAGCAATAGTATATTCCTTTACCTGAAAGAGATAATCTTACACGCCCTGTGCTTGCAGGAAGGAAGGTTCTGTAATAACGGACATATTTGGTCTGGAAACTGTGACAACATTACGATGCAGATGTGGACAAGACAACAAGAGGCAGGCCACCACGACACTTGTCAACCTTAACTACCCAGACTGCTCCGGACAAGGTAGGAGTGATGGTTATTAAGGTCTGAATTTTCATATTGGACCCTTATTCATTTCAAATTTTCCAAATGAACATGGAAGGAATGTAAATGGAATGAGAACGAAACTCAAACAGGATGCATTCGAAACGAAAACAGATCTCAAATTAAATTTGCACGGAACGATTAATGTTGTATATGCCTAAGGCAGATGAGTGCTTGCATTTTTAAGAACGAATAACACTGAATACATTCCAATACAAACATGAACTCTTAACTGCTATTCCAACAAATACAGATGAAGAAATGTTTGCCTTTTTGTTGATAAGAAAAAAGGGAGACATGATACTTTTACGTTGGTTGGCAAAAAGGTGAATGAACAAACAGCTGACGCAGAGAGAGGGGAAAGGTAAATAGGAATCTAGGAACCTGCACTACTCTACATGCTCAGAGGATATATTCTCATATATGGGCCGTCTGCTTTACGTTCCTATCAAATTGGAAGAGGCTAGGTGGTGTTTCAGGTTTAAACAAAGGACCAGTTTCAAATAGCTATCACTGTTTTAAGTTTAAATAAAGAACCAGTCCCAGATCATTATATTACTGTTTCAGGTTTAAATAAAGAACCAGTCCCAGATCATTATATTACTGTTTCAGGTTTAAAAAAAGAACCAGTCCCAGATCATTATATAACTGTTTCAGGTTTAAACAAAGAACCAGTCCTAGATAATTATATTTCTTTTTCAGGTTTAAACAAAGAACCATTCCAGATAATTATATTACTGTTTCAGGGTTAAACAAAGGACCAGTCCCAATCAGTTTTGTACAAGTGTTGGAACATAGTCTGACGTTAGAACAGAACACGCAGGCCTGGTGTAATCATTGTGCAAAATATCAACAACATGTAAGTCTTTTTTGGAGGCATTCATTTTATCATGATGGAGAACTCTAAATTCAGCTTTAAAATTTGATATTAAGTTAAGTATTGGTTGTGAATTTAATAACATTTATTATTTAATACATTATTTTATGCCCTGAAGGGAGGAGGCGTATAGTTATCACATTGTCTGTCCGTCCGCTCGTTTGTACATCCTTCCAAAACAAATGTGTTAATCAGCCATAACTTCGAAAGTTCTACAGGAATTTTATGAACTTCACACAAATCACAAAACTCAAGAATCAGGTCAAGGTCTCATTTAGAGGTTAAAGGTCAAATGAGTCGAACTTGTGTCTTCACCATAACTTTGAAAGTACCAAAGTTTGCCGATATATGATTTATGTTTTCAACTTAGAAATATTTAAAACTGACAATTTATGTAAATATTTCACAGACATGAACACATATTTTTCAACATTATATAATTATTCAAAAATAAATTTGTTCCGTAGCAACAAACTAAGGAGGTGCAGTCACTGCCTGATGTGCTGGCCCTGAATTGTCAGTTAGAAAACCCTCGGGACCTAGAGTTTTGGAAGATACAGCTTATGGTAAGGTTTTATCGTCAGTTAGAAAACCCTCGGGACCTGAAATTCTGAAAGATACAGCTTATGGTAAGGTTTTATTGTCAGTTAGAAAACACTCGGGACCTGGAGTTTTGGCAGATACAGCTTATGGTAAAGTTTTATGGTAAGGTTTTATTGTCAGTTAGAAAACTCTTAGGACCTGGAGTTTTGGAAGATACAGCTTCTAGTTAAGTTTTATTGTCAGAAAACCCTCGGGACCTGGAATTTTGGAAGATACAGCTTCTAGTTGAGTTTTATTGTCAGAAAACCCTGGAGTTTTGGAGGATACAGCTTATGGTACGGTTTTATTGTTAGTTAGAAATCCCTCGGGACCTGGAATTTTGGAAGATACAGCTTATGGTAAGGTTTTATCGTCAGTTAGAAAACCCTCGGGACCTGGAGTTTTGGAAGATACAGCTTATGGTACGGTTTTATTGTTAGTTAGAAATCCCTCTGGACATGAAATTCTGGAAGATACAGCTTATGGTAAGGTTTTATTGTTAGTTAGAAAACCCTCGGGACCTGGAGTTTTGGAAGATACAGCTTAAGGTAAGGTTTTATGGTAAGGTTTTATTGTCAGTTAGAAAACCTTAGGACCTGGAGTTTTGGAAGATACAGCTTCTAGTTAAATTTTATTGTCAGAAAACCCTCGGGACCTGGAGTTTTGGAGGATACAGCTTATGGTAAGGTTTTATTGTCAGTTAGAAAACCTTGGGATCTGGAGTTTTGGAGGATACAGCTTATGGTAAGGTTTTATTGTCAGTTAGAAATCCCTCTGGACCTGGAGTTTTGGTGGATACAGCTTATGGTAAGGTTTTATTGTCAGTTAGAAATCCCTCGGGACCTGGAGTTTTGGAGGATACAGCTTATGGTAAGGTTTTATTTTCAGTAAGAAAACCCTCGGGACCTAGAGTTTTGGAGGATACAGCTTATGGTACGGTTTTATTGTCAGTTAGAAAACCCTCGGGACCTAGAGTTTTGGAAGATACAGCTTATAGTAAGGTTTTATTGTCAGTTAGAGATCCTTTGGGACCTGGAGTTTTGGAAGATACAGCTTATGGTAAGGTTTTATTGTCAGAAAACCCTCGGGACCTGGAGTTTTAGAGGATACAGCTTATGGTAAGGTTTTATTGTCAGTTAGAAAACCCTCGGGATCTGGAGTTTTGGAGGATACAGCTCATGGTAAGGTTTTATTGTCAGTTAGAAATCCCTCGGGACCTGGAGTTTTGGAAGATACAGCTTATGGTAAGGTTTTATTGTCAGTTAGAAAACCCTTGGGACCTGGAGTTTTGGAGGATACAGCTTATGGTACAGTTTAATTGTCAGTTAGAAAACCCTCGGGACCTGGAGTTTTGGAAGATACAGCTTATGGTTAAGATTTATTCTGTGACAATAAATAAATATTTATAACATTGTAATAGCTATAAAAACCTGTTTATCTTAATATTTTAGCTTCTGCGCTGGAAAGTGAAAATGTTTCATGAAAAAATATAAAAAAAGAAGAAGAACATTACGTGGTCCGAGTATTAACTTTCATACCCCATCGTGGCCGAGTGGTTAACGTCTCTGACTTGAAATCACTTGCCCCTCACCGCTGTAGGTTCGATCCCTCGGGCCTAGGAATCTTTATGTGAGGAAGCTATCCAGCTGGCTTGCGGAACGTCGGTGGTTCTACCCAGGTGCCCGCCCGTGCACGAAAATTGCCCGGAGGGGCACCTGGGGTCTTCCTCCACCAATGGAAGCTGGAAAGTCGCCATATGACCTTAGCTGTTGGTGCCACTATAAAATCCAATTCAATCAATCAAACCATCCAACTCCTTCTCTAAGAAGCGAAAACAGGGTTGGATGGGGCATGAAATAAAGCCTTAATTTTGGCTTAAAAGGGTTTCATATGGTAATTTTAAACAGGTTATCACATTTTTTTCAGTAAAAAATATGTTTAAACATGTTTTATTGTCGAAATATCCATTATAAAATCCTGCTAATACTAGTATAAGCTTTCGAATCGTTTAATGGAAGTAAGGTGGGACCACGTAATGAGAAGAACGATACCCGCAATACAGGGTTTAACATTTAAAAAAAAAGAAAGAGACTTCGAAGTGTAACATGTAAATGAACCCCAAGCAAAAATAGACATTACAATCTATTTATAGTAACACGCTCGACTTCTGCCTGTTACAAACAAACAAAACATTTATTGAAACCTTTGTCATACTAACGCGACCTTTTGCTGTCCGAGGTCGATCGTGCCGCTGCTAGGATTTTCACTGTAAAGAGAACCGTTTGAGATATGCTGTCGATATTTGTTGTGAATATGTCTAGTAACAAAACAAGGGCTGTGTTTGATTGTGGTAGAATTCTACCAAATATTGGCAGAGTCATGGGCCTTTTATATACTGAAGAAAAAAGAAATCTTCCACTGATGTTGATGCTGATTGTCTAGACAGCAAAGCAGGAACAAATTAATGTTTTAAAAATAATTAGATAGACCGCCAACATTAGTCCAAACAAAGACGTTTTTGAAAAGTTAAGTACACAAGGGAGTTTAATAGCCCCCTTTTTCTTAAAACATGCATTTTGGCCACAAAAACTAATTAAATATCTATGAAAATTACCAAAATTTCCCCGAGACTTTTATTCTCTATATGTTTCTTACCAAAAAAATTACAAAAAGATATCACAGATTGTGTAGATGGCAGCTTTTGATTATCAACACTCATCAAATTACCTCCCTTTAACATTTCCATATCATCCATAAAAGATTATTGCCTGGCAAATTTGAAACTGTTAAATGGGATATTTAGTACTCACTTAAGTGTGCTTACAAACATCAAACATTGTTTTATTAAAACGCTGTTTAAGCTTTTATACGCCGTCAAAAACTGGCCTATGGAAATACCAGCAAAAAATAAGGCCGTTTCTTTCTTTGTTCAATATACTTCCAGCTTTCAGTGGGTTCTGCTCAACTTTTGTTTCCCTTAAGGAATTTTAATGGAACTTCACCACAAGGTGCAGCTTATGGAAAAAAAGCTTGGGGTTGTAATTCGGGTCATTTGGTCAAAGGTCACGGTTACTGTAAATGTAAATAGGAAATTGGTTTCTGCTCAGTTATTTATTTAAAGTTTCCCTTAAAGCTTGACTACAAGGTTCGGCTCATAGAAAGGAAGCCCTTCAGGTATTATAACAAAACTTCACCACAAGGTACAGCTCATGGGAAGAAAGCTTAAGATTATTTGAGTCAATTGTTCAGATGTCAGGGTTCCTCAATAACGTAAGTTATATCAGAGTTAAGCCCTCGAGGACGGCATTTATGGTTTGCAAACATCTCTTGTTTATATTTCAGCTTCTGCGCCAGAAGGAGGAAGGTGAAAGTGCATCATCAACATCCTCATCTCCCATCCCACATTCGTCAAGTCCTGTCATGTGTCGATATGGCAGGAAATGTACAAAGAAGGGATGTAGGTTCAGACATGAACACGATTCGAAGTAAGTGGGGGAACAACTTGCTATTCATGTCTGTGTCACATTGTCATATGTACACAGGAGTGATGTATGTGTCAGGGTTCTCCACAGGATTATTTTCAAGCATAGTGGCATTTAGCGCGTGCTGGGGGAGGGTAAATATCCGATTTTTTTGGCTTTTAGTAACTGCCTGTATTGACGGTGAGGCACTCTTTTGTGTGATATAAGTGATGTTAAGAAGCCATATATAATTATATATTTATGATAATAAACAATATAATAAATAATCCATGTTTTAAGACTTTTATTTAAAAAAAAAACTCATAAAATATTTACTAAAATAAGTTCATACACAATAATACAACACACATCAACACAACATGCAGCATCTGAAATACATACAATAAACAATAATAAATAATCCATGTTTTAATACACGATGAAGAAGAAAACATACAAAGATTTATTATAAGTTTATACACAATAATACAACATATACATCAACACATCATGCACACATAATACCATCAACTACACAATATTCATCCCTGGAAATAAAACAGCACATTTGATAATACTTAAAAAATATAACCTTAGCACTCAAATAAATCCAACACAAGTTAGCCCATTCAATGTCTTAACTTGTACATATTAGCAAGCAGTTCCTATTCAGATGCTTGACCTTCTAGGTCTGGCCATATGCCATTCTTCCACTGCCCTGTCATATTCAAACTGATGGAGGTGGGCCCTGCATTGTTACTGCCAGCAGTGCATTGAGAACTCTGTTACACAGAGTTGACCTGTGCTGTCTTAATTCAATCAGTTGTTGATGTTGGAAGAAGCAGACCAACAGCTGCAATATTGTACAAGTTGGGTGAGACTCCTGTAGCTCTCTGTCATTCTTTGTAACCTCCCACACTTGTCTCCACTCGATCATCATTGAATCTTCATCCTGGTTAAAGTGGCGGGCCAAAGTCTGAAGAAACATATATAAATAATTTAATATATTATAAATATATAATAGACCAACACGCTTAATAATACTAATAACTGAATTATTTTTGTTTTATTTTGTAAGTAATTTCTAGTATTTTTGTTTTCAAAATATTGACAAGCTTTGAAGTAAACAGATAAATAAACTACCTTCATTTCTTCTTTTCTTTTTTCAAAAATGACCAGATATTATCCCAAAATTGCTATTTATTTTATTTATTAACGCACAAACTTAAATCAAATGACAATCAAAACAATTATACTTACTTACGCAAAACAAACAAACTCTTGCACATCACATCTTTCATTTCCGTCTTGAACAATACACGTAAGCCGATACACAAACTGCCAATATTAACAAACTTTCCAGTTCAACTGCTTTAAGTTACATTCTCCCATCCCAATTATCTCCCAATTACTGATTAATCCACAACAACCCGACATAATCCAATCAACTCGTGATAATTGCAATTTGTTGTCAACAATCCACTAATCACACAGCGTGTTATCGCACGTTCTGCATACTGCATAGATCAGTCACGTGTTACTTGTGTGTATTGTTCGACGCGAGTTTATGAATTTGTGTACGGTGCGCATAAGGGTTTTTAAAGGCGGTGTTTGCCTTCAGATCAAAGCACCGCGCTCTGGTTTTTAAGCATAGCGGCGCAGTTTAGGCACTGCGGGATGTAATGCTTAAATGGCCTTCGGAGAACCCTGTGTGTTGGTAGGGAATGACTACTTGAAAACTACCATGTTATAAAGATTGTTTGTTTCAATGGTGTTTTACGTCATTTATAGCACATTTTAGTCTATATACACGGCGGTCATTTTTTTGTGGTAGAGGCAGACCACCCCATTGTTACTGTGTACCTCCCGCCATTCGTAATAATCGACACGTTCTCACTTACAAGTTGAGCTCCCAGTGGGGTTCGAACCAGCAGCGTTTGGAGGCGAGAAAGTTTACAATGCAATGTCATTAACCCCTCCACCACTGACGCAATAATACATTTATTAAGTAATTGTTTATAATAATTAGCTGTAGACTTCACTTAGAGATGCTCAGATGACTACATAATTGGATTTTGATGCGTTTAACAATCTGTGTGACAAAGGAATAAAAGAAAGGGTGCATATGTTAATATTTTGTGCATCGTTTTCAATGCTCTGTAAAAACCTTTTGCCCCATTAAAGACCATTTCGTCTGGGGTTTTTTCTTTGCACAAAATGCATTTCGGTACTTTCAGTATTAAATCTGATTCATTGCAGAGACTGGTTACAGGATGATTTAATGAAGATACACACAGATGACGAGAATGACCCAGTCTGGATTCCATTCGGGCTGAAGGTACAGCTGCAGGAGAATGGATCACTGAAGATTGACGAGTTCTCGGATGATGATTCCTTGCCTGATAATCCAGGTGAGTATTATTGCTGGATAACATGGTACCACTTTCTGTTCAGTACTGTTCTATAAAAACAAGTACCACTTTCTATTCAGTATTAAATGTTCTATAAAATCAACACAGCAACACAAAAATGTCTATTTTCAGTTTCATTATACAAAATGTCACAAAACTAAATAAAATTTATTTTAAATGTTCTGATCTGTTTTCAAAAAATCTAATTTCAGATACCAACACAAAATATTACGACTTATTAGGCACTGTATCTAACATTAAAGACAGTAAGGGTGGTGGCCATCTTGTCAGCCATATTAAGGTGGGAGAGACGTACCACCTGAGGAAGGAAGGGGTGACCACGACACAGTGGTACTTGTTCAATGACTTCTCCATCTCTGACGTAGAGAAGGTAAACGTCTGTCTGTCTGTCTGTCTGCCTGTCTGTCTGACTGTCAGTCTGTCCGTCTTGCCCATCTGTCAGTCCATCTGTCTGTCTGACTGTCTGTGTCTAGGTCAGCCTGTCTGTATGTCTGTTCTCAAATAATATTCAACGATAATGGTGGAATGACAGGAAATCTGCTAGATGTATGAATTGCCATTTGACATTTTCTCACTATCACTGTCCATTGCATTGATATTAAATAATCATAATTGCCAATTAATTATTATTATTATTATTATATCAAAGTATAACAGTTTATATCAATTAATTAAGATTAATTAGGTTTCTTTGATCTTTTTTTAAAATATATTAGTTATAGTTTAAAACTGATAATTGATACATTGAAAAAGACAAGATTAACAGTTTGCAAGCAGTTTTCTTAATTAAAACTGATAATTGATACACGATGATGATGTTATTAAAGAAATAAGATTAACAGTTTGCAATCAATATTCCTGAAACCCTGAAAAAAAAGAAGAAAACTATAATTAATTTATTAATGTTCAATTATAATATTGCCTGTTTTAATGTAAAAAAAGAAGATTTTTATAAGTTAACATTATAATATTAAATAAAATCCATTAAATTATCCAAAAAAAGATGATATAAATGTATAAAAAAACTTGTGTTGTTTTATTAAATCATCCTAAGAAACAGACTATAGCTATAATGGCCGTAGGAAGGTGTTAATTGGAAAAAGCAAAATTCCTGAAACAAAACACTCACTTTTTTTTTGTGGGTGTTTCAAGTGAAAAGTGGGGGTTTCAGGAAGACACCAATAAATGTCTGTCCGTCCGTCCATCCGTCTGTCCGTCTTGTCTGTCTGTATGTCTGTTCTCAAATAATTATCAGCAGTAAAGGTGGAATGACAGGAAAGGTGCTAGATGTATGAAATGCCATTTGACATTTTCTCACTATCCATTGCAATGTTAAATGACTTCTCAGACTCAGAAAGGTAAACAACCCTCAATTAAACGAACATTAAAGTCAATGTATTTATTTGGAAGATGCAGTAGTAACTTTCATTTAACTGAGGTAAGAAAAAAGGGAATAGTAAGCAAGTTTGATATATTTTCAGGAGGAGGCTGTGAGATTCAACCTGGAATGGAGAGTGCCTTGTACCATATACTTCATCAGGAGAAATATCACCAAGTTTCACGAGCTACAAGGTAAATAATGCATTTGACATTTATACCGTCTTTTACCATGTATAGTGCGCATAGTTGTCAGTGTAGATATATGGTACTTGAATGCACATTATCGCAGATTTTTGTATAAAACGCTCACCCTCTCCACAAACTGTAAAAGGGGTTAAAACAAGAACACACTATACAAGGTAAATGATGGTGTCATAAATACGCTCGCAAAGTGAAGTGGGGGCTATATAGGAATCACATTGTCCGCAACGTCCCGTCGCGTCCCATCGCGTCCCATCCCATAACTCGTGTTCATTACTTGAAATTCCTCAAACACTTTTGAATGGGTTGTTAACTTCCTATAAACATAACAACTGATGACATTATATCCCTCTACATCAACCATTGTTGATTGTCTTATTTATTACGGCCCTTTATTTCACTTAAAATTTAAGCTGGTGTATTCATCGCCTTCAGTGATAGTTCTAGGTTTGGTTTCCACTCAATAACTTTAGTTAGGAATGAGCTATTGGCATGAAGCCTTTTCTGGATAGGTAGTTTATATGAAGAGGAAGCTTGCGATTGCATTTGGGGTCACTGGGTTCAAGTTCACTGTTACTAAAAATAGAAAATGGTTTCCGTTCAATAACTTCAGTTAGGAATGATACAGGCATGAAACTTTATGGATAGGTAGCTTATATAAAAAGCAAGCTTGGGATTGCATTTAGGGTCACTGGGTAACCCATTCAAGGTCAAGGTCACTGTTACTAAAGCAAGAAAAACAGTTTCTGTCCAATAACTTCAGTTAGGAATGAGATATTGGCCTGAAACTTTCTGGATAAGTAGCTTATATGAAAAGAAAGCTATGAATTGCATATTGAGGTCATTGGGTTTAAGGTCACTGTTACTAAAATAGAAAAACGGTTTCAGAGTATTTTCAGAATTATCCCCCGTATTACCCACTCTTGATAGCCTAATATGGACCTTTGTTTGACTTATAATTTAAGCGAGGGTATTCAGCACCTTCAGTGATAGTTCTTAGGTTAGACTTGTTTATCTCCATACACAGATACAGTAATATATATTTGTACCAAAACTATTTCAAACTATCATCCAGTTATATATGCTTGCTGTTTCCTAAACCTTTACCTTCTTCAACATTGCAACTGTCTTACAAATGCCAGCACGGAGCGGGACATCCTTATTCCATGGATGGAGACTCTAGTTTGTCAAGCCTCTGTATGACTGCAGGCTTTAAAGTGGATATAAAGTGTGAACTATTTTCAAGACAATTTTATTTCTTGTGTTTGTAGTCACTAATCCTATCACAACTGGTGTTCTGTCTGATGAATCAACATTAATCAATCCTAAACGACGCAAGATGACTTTTACACCTCTCTTGGAGGAAGAGTATCCTAAGAAAGGGAACATAATTGGTCTGGATGCTGAATTTGTGTCTCTAAACCAGGTAAGAGTTATCTGTATTGGTAAAGGAATTCAAGATTTTTATACAAAATTTTCAAATTCTGTTGTCAGATTTAAATAAATATCCAACTCTTCAGGGATTTTAATTTTTGTTTTTGTTTTGTGATATTATGGAGCCTTAACATTGAAAGTCAGAATATCAAAAAAAATAGTTTGAAGGAAATAGTTTGAAGCCTTCTGTAACCATAAGTTGGTAACTTAAATAAACATTAAAAGTTGATACGCAATTGAACTCGGTTGCAATGTAGAAGGGGAGTCCCTGTTCTGTATACAGATCCAGTTGTTTAAAGGGACTGTAGTCATACAGCCAAACAGTCTTTATGCCCTGAAAACGAAGTTTAAGGAGGTATATAGGAGTCACTCTGACGGTCGGTTTGTCGGTCAGCATTTTCAAAATATTGTCCGAGCTTCTTTTCGATAACCCCTGGATGGATTTTCACAAAACTTTATGCATCAGTGATGTATACCTCTCGCCATCCGTATGAACCAACAATTTCTCACAAGTTGAGCTCCCAGTGGGATTCGAACCCGCAGAAGTGAGAGGCAAGACGGTTTACAACACAACATTGTAACCCCTCGACCAGGGAGGCGATCTGCAACGAGATGGAGGAATCACAGTTCTATATATATAATGTCATAGTATACCATGTATTTAGTATTTACTCTGCTTAGTGTGTGTTTCTAGATGAATTTAAATCTTGCAGTATGACAATACATCGGATATAAAGGTTATCCGCATTTTACCTGGGTGATTGAAAGCCTGATCTTACACATGGGGGAAGATAAAAGTCACGCGCATCAACAATGACAAATCATTGTGAAAAAAAGCATGCAAAACGTTAGTAATTGGCGATGTCAACGCATAAAATGTCAGTGATATGCAAGAAAAAGAATCAGTCATGGGTATCCGGTTCCGATAGGGAATTCCAACCGTCGGTATAACTGTTTTAATCAGAACCTCGGCGGATACCTTGTGTTCCCCATCTTTACCGGGTACCCATGAACGATTCCTATATTATTCCAGATCCTGAAATATGTAACATTTACCCAGACAATAATACAATCGAACCTTTTTAATCCAAATAAAACCCTCTACGCTTGTAATTTTGATATTATTACAATAGTTATATCAGGTGTCGGTAATTTACTATTGCTAATAAATATACTACTAAAGTTTGCTTAGCACCAAGAAAATCAATTCAACATTTTACGGTGGTTGGTTTTACCAACAGCAACAAACTCCACAATTCATTTTGTTTTACGATTAATTTCATTATTTTATTGTCAAAAATTGATAAGAAAACATTTTTTTTGTGTATTTTTGCATATCACCCACAGAATACAGTTTTGTGCAGTATTTGGGGTGAAAGGCGAAAAAGGTTTGGTGCTTGGCAAACTTTGATTAGTACATTAGATAAGTAAACAAATAAGTAACTTTTTTTAATTTCTATGAGTGAAAGACTTGGATTTCTCAGTGAAAGAATATTGATAATCGCTAAATATTAATAACTTACTCCGAACTCAAAAATAACTAACTGTGATTTAGAGTTGAATAAAGTGTTGCTGACGTTGACGTCATCCGCCGATAACGTTCAATAAAGCGAATAATTGTGATTACAATCATATTTAAAATTTAATTTTTTAACTGCTGGGATCAATTTTATAGGGAAATCATTCACTCGATAGTAGGCTTTTTTTTCTTCACTAACTTGTATACGCTCGTTCGTGAAAAGAACCACATGTCCACCATCCTGTGAAGGATTTCCCTATAATCGATCCCAGCAGTTAAATAAGTAAGCTGTTGCTTTTACAGGAAGAGTCAGAGTTGCGGAGTGATGGAACCCGATCTACGTTACGCCCCAGTCACATGTCTGTGGCCAGGATAACGTGTATCAGGGGGTAGGTATTTATTTCATTTTGTTCAAAGTTCATGCGCTGCCATTTTATATTCATATTTAAAAGTTAGCAAATATCACGTTGGAGTAATCTGACAATTTAATATCATATATATTTTAAATTATAATGAGCTGTAAAATAAAACAGGCCGACTAGTAACAATTTGTACAAAATCATCTTAACACATAATTCTGTTATGGTGAAAGGCAATAGTAAGGATCGATTAATAATGAGTTGTAAAAAATAATCTCAACAAAATTATATAACTATAGTTTTGTTACTGTGTATTTCTGTTACTG
Organism: Cyrtodaria siliqua; assembly: GCA_037043455.1. Classification (NCBI taxonomy): domain Eukaryota; kingdom Metazoa; phylum Mollusca; class Bivalvia; order Adapedonta; family Hiatellidae; genus Cyrtodaria; species Cyrtodaria siliqua. The sequence goes on along the minus strand of JAWPHD010010898.1, from coordinate 57,699 downwards.
TGTATGTCAATATGTAACTGTGTATTTATGTATGTTACAGACAGGGTCCTTTACTGGGAGAACCTTTCCTAGATGACTACATCTGTACACATGAACAGGTAGTGTATGCTGTCTACCACTAGAGAGCATTTTGTATGGTCTGAATCTCATTTTAGAGAGAATATAACTATAATTAACTCTTTTTAATACCATAGTCTGAATGAGGATAATTCTATTAAAATATACCCGGCAATTTAATAAACATTAGTGGGTGAACCCTTTCTTCTGATATTTGGTTCTTTAAACTCAGTTTTGCATTTAAGGGGTGGGTGTTCAATTTCAAAAGTGCCTTCCTGGGTCCAGTGTATGTTTTAATGGACTACACAATCATTATTTATGTTTTATTCAGGGGCATAGCGTGGCCTGTTTTCAACAAACTAATACGAGGTGCGATGCGCTGAATGGGGGAGGGTTTGGGGGTATTGGTTCCGCTTCCGCAAAAGGTAGTGCGGGGGGCCTCCCCGGATATATTTGTTTCATCTTTGGACCAGAATGGGGCTCGTACACTTGATATTTGTCAGTAATATAGACATATCCTCGCAATTGTTTTTGTTTTCCACCCTTACCCCCTCCTCCCCATGCTTTTTATTGCGTTTTTCAACTAGGATTTTGATTTAGATTTTTCGAAGTTACTCCCGGGAGTAAGGGAGTATGCCACACTATGCCCCTGATATTATTAAAGCCAACTTGGGTGAAACATTACCCATATTACATATTTTGTTTAAATAAGTGATCATGTTTGGCTTGGAGGTAATGCAGCTATTACTAGTAGTTAACAGCCTGATGAATGCCATGGAAACTTCCCTGATATCCTTATAATCAGTATATCGTGTATTTCTAAACTTGGATTCACCGAAGTACCTGAGTCTGACCCAAACTTGAGTATCAAGCCTGGTGACTCCACTCAAACCGTCACCTGATCTCGCTAAAGATGGGTATATATCAAACAGTTCTTCTATTTCACCTGACAGGTTGTTGACTACCTGACCCAATACTCGAGTATCAAGCCCTGAGACCTTGACCCCACCATGTCAAACCATCACCTGACCTCACTAAAGTTCACAGTTATGTTGTTGCTATATATACCAAACAGTTCTTCTATCTCACCTCACAGGTTGTCGACTACCTGACCCAATACTCGGGTATCAAGCCCGGAGACCTTGACCCCACCATGTCAAACCGTCACCTGACTACATTGAAGGCAACCTATCAGAAGATCCGCTACCTCGTAGATACTGGGGTTACGTTCGTTGGACATGGACTGAAGAAAGACTTCCGAGTCATAAATATCAATGTAAGAGTTTGAATTACCAAGTGTTGTCTAATACCATGCGTACATTATATACAATACAAAACTGTGTACTGGATGTTTTGTTGGTTTGGAGTGAATATCTAAGTGTATTTTTTATCCAGATATTAGAACATATATGAGTTTTCTAAAACTGAGATAAAAATAATTAAATTCTAAAATTGAGGTAAAAATAATTCAATTCTAAAATTGAGATAAAAATAACTCCAGTATTCACTTCAAGCCAGCAGATCTTCTTTGTATTATATACTCACAATGTTGTATGTGTTGAACATGCAATGTCTTATGCCACTGTTCAATTTACTGGTATATGTATATGCAAAACATTTTTATTTTCATTTGTCTGAAGGTGTTATTTTTGCTTATTCTCTAAAGGGAGAATTTTTTTGATTGTATAAAACACATATAATGTAATTAATTGCTGATGAACTGTTAAATAAAATTCACAGGTTCCCATCTCTGTTTTGTATTCACTGGTTCCCGGTCTGTTCTATATTCACAGGTGCCGAAGAGCCATATAATTGACACAGTGGAGCTGTTCCATCTACCCAGACAGAGAATGATCTCACTGAAATTTCTTGCCTGGTATTTCCTCAGTAAGTTGAGTTTTACTTTTAGTGCTAAGGTTTAGTACACAATTGAGTATTGACAGTTTTATTTCAATCTCAGTATTCTGAATATCGTTACATTGTTTATGATTGAATCACTTGTGGCCATGGACTGGAAAGTTCCCATCTTAGGTGTGGTATTACAGTTGATAAAGGTTATCTCCCTTTTAATTACACAATTGTCTTATCGCAATTTTTGATAAAAATTGAAATTATAACTTTGGCCATGGTTCAAGTACAACAAACTTGAAAGCAATGAAAATGTTCTTAGTTCTACTGCAAGAAGTGGACAAGACTTTGTTTGTTCGTTTAAACGCATTAATTAGCCCATCAACATGAAACAACAAACTGCTAAAACTGCTTACCAAATTGATATGTTTATACATTTGCATACCGATTTAAATGTCTATAATGATATCCTGTCAGTTCTTGACCACATAACTATATATGACAGGTTTGGTCTGAAATTTATATATAAAGATCATAGCTATTTGCCATCGGTATGTCTCAACAATGAATAGAACTCCCATAACAGAGACTCCTCCGAACAGACTGAATTTTATAGAGGATCTTAGAGTGACTGTGTATTATTGATTTTAAGATACGAGGCTCTGCCTAGTATCCTATCTTTTTATCCAACATTTTCATTAAAGTCAATAATACACAGTCACGAATGTAAGATTCTGTTTATCACATAACACACCTGTTTCACTTTTAATGTTGTCAATTTACCTTATATACCATGGCAATTTGTAAGAGAAATCATGACATCGTTTTGTTTGCATGAAGTCGCTACATTACGCGGCTATGAATGCATTCGCCCTACAAATAATGTGACACCTTAAACCAAATTTAACGTTATTAACATGCATTTTATGAAGTAAGATTTCAAATAATGATAAATAGTTAAGGTGATATACCAAGGAAACAATTGGGATTAAATGTTTTACTGTATACAAACACAGTGATTTGGTCCTCATTTGCATCTGTAATACACTAGTGTATTACGAGAAATAAGTCAGGGAAGCCATGTTATGTGATACATGTATATCACAAACTGAATAAAAGTTGAATTATATTAACATATGTGAGATTCTGTTGAAACTATACAGAAATAAAGAGTAATCTAAACAAATGTTATTTATTGAAACATTTGAAGAATACTTCAACTTCACTTCTGCACTGAGCATCAGATTAAAAAACAGCAAAATTAAAATACAAACATTTTTATTTTTACTCATTTCAAGACAAATACAAATACTTGATTGCGCAGTAGAAATAGAATGATTTGAAAGAAGTTGATCAGTACAGCTTCATGGAAGGAATACTTTACCTTCACTGCTACAGGAACAACCTCCGGGCATCAGGTTAAAAAGACAAGAAATACAATACATACATTTTTATTTTTACACATTTCAAGATAAACACAAATATTTCATTACAGAGATCAACATCCAGTCTGTGACGCACGACTCGGTGGAAGATGCACGGACAGCACTTCAGTTGTATCTGAAATATCAGGAAATGCAGAAGGAAGGAGTGGACAAAGTGCGCAAAACTATTAAAGAGATGTACGAATTTGGGCGCAAAAATCAGTGGAAGATTCCGGATGTCGAGGAAGAGGCAACAGAAGACACGCTTGTGGCTTTCTTGTAAATACAGCTTGAGTGCTGATGAAACACTTCTGGCTTTCTTGTAAATACAGCTTGAATGCTGATGAAACACTTCTGGCTTTCTTGTAAATACAGCTTGAGTGCTGATGAAACACTTCTGGCTTTCTTGTAAATACGAAACGAGTGTAGAAGACACCTTTCTTGTAAATGCAAATTGAGAGCTGATGACACTGTTTCAAAATGAGTACTGATGACACACTTATGGCTTTCTTGTAAATACAGCTAGAGTACAGAAGACACATTAGTGGCTTTGTCGTAAAGGCTTGTTCATGTACAGTGTTGACAAAGCAAGAGACTGTATTGGAAGTTGGTTTAGACAAAGCCAACACAAAAGTCTAGATTCTAGAATATATTGCTGTTAATGACCAAGCTATTATAAAGGAGGTATATAAAATCGCTCAGAATATTCAGTACAAGGACAATTAATTCTGGTACATTGAAGATTAAAACATTGCTGAAACTGTAAAACTTGGAATGGGCTGGTAACTAGTGGCAACAGGAAAAGGCTATAATGATGCACTGCCAGGCTGTCATATCTCTAGTATCCAATAACTCTTGACTTCCATTTTGGAAGAGTTTAAACTGCAACATAACTGAGCTGAAATAAACACATGGCAGTCATAAGCACATGGCAAGTGACAAAAGCGTTTCATGGAACACCCTTCTAGGTCTTCACGATGCTGCATGTGGGAACATGGCTCATTAGTAAATGGAGTGTCTACGCACATGGCAAGTGACAAAAGCGTTTCATGGAACACCCTTCTAGGTCTTCACGATGCTGCATGTGGGAACATGGCTCATTAGTAAATGGAGTGTCTACTATAGAATTCGCAGCAAATCAGTAGTTTTGCAAGTTAGAATGTTCTAGGCTCATTATTTGTGTTTTATCTCTATGTAAATGGAGAATGAGCCTGGCATGTTCATTCCTGTTTGGCACCATATAACCTTTCTGGTGTTGGTGCGCTGTAAAAGCCAATAGTAGTATCAATCGACCATTTTTGCTCTCATCTGTCAGAACTTGTTGCAATATTAACTCAAAATTAATATTTGAAGGTATAAAGGATTGAATGACATCAAGTTCATGGTGTCTTGCCGTTTTTGGTAAAAAAGGGAGGAACATAATGTGTTACTTTTCCATTGACGACAATGTTGATTTTGCTTTGTTTCTCACCGCATGCATGTACTAGATCAACCAGACATGGTTGTAGTACATCAGACATAATAATAAAACTTGTTGTCAGGTTTGTGCTAATACGGCTGTCCTACACAGAGCAGATTCACAAATGATACTGACCTTAAAACTTAATTGTCATTCATTTTATGTTTGGGTTTCTGTTTCTGTTTCTCAGGAACTAAATGTAAATGGGCGAGACATTGTAACTTGACATGAGTTGCACCCATATAGCCATTGTTCTTGACATATTGTACAGAGCTAGGGAAATCAAAATCGTTTGTCAACCTTTTTGTACGCATCAGAGCAGCGCAGACGAGCCTTTACTTACGTGGCATTATTTCTTTAGGTAAACTTTAATATCAAATTTTATTTCATCATATAAATGGATCCCCATGTGTCTTCTTTATGTAACCACATCTGCAAATGTGGAAACATGGCTCCATCATAAATTTAGTGTCTGCAAAAGAATTTGCAGCAACTCTGCAGTTCTGCAGATTAGAAGGTTCTAGGCCTGTTCTCCATAGTTTATCTAGATGTAAATGGAGGATGAGCCTGGCATGTTCATCCCTGTTTGGCGCCATATAACATCTTTTGTGTTGGTGCACCGTAAAACCCCAATTCAATTCATATAAATGGTTGAACAATGTTATATTTGTTATTATTTTGCATACTATCATGGATATGTACTTCATTTCTCAATAAATGTGCAATGAATAATATATACTTACCATAATGTGTTACTTTATTAACTCAAGAAATAAACAAAGCAGAACCAGTTGGAACCAGTTCCATTCTCACATCTCTGAGTTACAACTGTGTCCCAAATCTTAATCTACCAAGGCAGGAATGTAAGTGTTCAGATAGTACCTGGATAAGGGTACTGTTGTAATACGCTGGTTGGCGAGAATACTCGAGACAAAATGTGTCGGCACTCCCATTAATCAGCATAACGGAGCGCTGCCTGATGGGGCAGTATACGCCCTTAAACAAATGAACTTGTATATTGATTTTGAATCGTCGAAAACTTAAATTACACCATTTAACCTTATACAGGGTTGCCAGCGATCTTCAAAAATCAGGGAAATTTGATCTTTTTCAAGGTCAGGGAATTGTCAGGAATTTTGAGAAATGATCAGGGAAATGTATTTTTGTCATTTTATGGTTGTTAATACAATAATACCCAATAATGAACAGATGCATGAGTAGATTTTTTGTCATGTTAAGTTGATATGTGTGAATATATACTGATTTTACTGACCATGTTTGATGTACCTTTCACAGGTTAGCATTGTCCAGATCTGTGTATGTTTTGAAAGCTTCCTAGAACTGCATTGCAGTACAAAACATGAGACTGTCAACATTCTGTTGTTTATATACATAATAATTGATGTAACATGTTTCAATTTGAATTCAAAATCAGGGAAATTTGATTTTTTTCAAGGTCAGGGAATTGTCAGGAATTTTGAGAAATGATCAGGGAAATTTTGAATTTTCTGAAAAATGTGGTATTGGGGGGGGGGGGATTTTTTGTAGAGAAATTGTGTATCTGTGGCTGTGGCAGTTTTCACGTTACACGCTGATCAGTTTTAACCTTTAATGCAGATCCCTTTATATTTTTGTCATTTTATGGTTGTTAATACAATAATACCCAATAATGAACAGATGCATGAGTAGATTTTTTGTCATGTTAATTAAGTTGATATGTGTGAATATATACTGATTTAACTGACCATGTTTGATGTACCTTTCACAGGTTAGCATTGTCCAGATCTGTGTATGTTTTGAAAGCTTCCTAGAACTGCATTGCAGTACAAAACATGAGACTGTTAACATTCTGTTGTTTATATACATAATAATTGATGTAACATGTTTCAATTTGAATTAAAGTAATATGGGTTGAATGGTCAACTGTTATAAGGTGAGTGAGGAAGCCGATAAAATTGCGTCATATTGGTCAATGAAAAATTACATTTGGTCTGGGAAAAGTCGGGGCAAAGTCAGGGAATTATGTGACCCAGGTGCTGGCAGCCCTGTGATAAATCTTCTCTGAATCTGGGATGATAATTATAAAGCTCTGTCTGAATCTACCTTTTGAATTTAAATACTTCTTGTGATCAACATTTCGCTGGGACTTGTGTATAGATGACACAAGCGATCAAGTGGAAGCAGAATGTCACAGTGTGAGTATAACAGAACCCGAAGGCAAATTCCTATCACTAAGTGGACCTGACGACGTGCATGCCACATGCCATGTGGGAAGTCGCTGTTATATATAGTATTGGTAAATTGAAGATATGTTAAAGTAGCCAGATTTTACAACAGAGGTACGTCGTTTCTAAACCTACTGACGAAGAGGTATATATATAACTTAGTATTTTGAGAATCCAAACTCTGTAGACACAATATAAACGCCTTTAACCAGCCAGACCAAACTCCAAAACTGGAGCGTCGAATAAAAAGTTACCAACTTATAATTCATTTTACGCATATTTTAAAAATCTGTAAATAAACCTTTACTTTTAATCGGCACATTATGTATGATTTGCACACATGGGCAGAGTTTTGTGAAAAGGTTTTGTTGTGTAATTTTTTCCATTCTTTGGAGGGTTAGTTTCTTCATTACTAGTTGAGTGCATATGTACATTAACTATGCAGCAGAAACACATTATGCTGGTTGTACTGGTATTTGGATTGGCACCCATTATTCTTCCAGATTGCCTCCAGTCACTTTTTATAGTAAAGCCTTTTTGTCTTCATATAAAACTAAGTTTAAAGAGACCCACATCCATCTTAATTAGTAGTAACAGAAATTAGTACTTCTGAGTTTCTTAGATAAAACATTGACATAATGGAGGCATCAAACAATAGTTATATTATTAGCTGCTTTATCAGTAGGAACCAAAAACAAACTTATTATGAAATTCCTAGAAAATTAGATTAAGGCTTACGCCATCGAAAACATAACACGGGATATATTTCATATCTTTAAACAATTCTTGGCTGACAGTTATTTCAATATCCTTCGCTGTTTTGTGACGTCTTTTCTGAATTTTACAGAAAGTCAAAGGCTATAGACCCGGAGATACTTCGCACCTTTAAAGTTTACCAGAATGTTGGGTATGCTCCGAACCCTGGCAGGAAGGAAAAGCATAACCAAATACCTACACGAAGCAAGACGAGGGTGCCAAGAAGGGAAAGACCAATATACCGGAGTCACCTATAGGAAGAGGTACATTGATGTTTCTTGTGAAGCAAGGTTTATAGTTTCCTGTCCTCTCCTAGGGATTCTGTGTGTCTATGTGTTTGATACTGTGGTGTATAATTGGTATCTATTGTTCATGGATCAAGTTCCCACAAACATTGGCCATGTGATCTACTGTATTTTAGAGTTGTTTGTGGGACAATACATGCTTTTAGTACAGGTGTAAATATCAATTGTAGGTTTTATTGACTCAAATCTCTGATGGATCTTTGGTTGACAGATAATGATTTAAACTATGTAATCTCTCTAAAGCGAGTTATGTTACATGTATTAAAAGGCAAACTTGACTTAACATGTATATTTGTTTGTGTCACCTGCGTAGCATGGCCGACATTTATGGATCACTTTGCTAGTCGTCTGTCAGCCGTCGTCAGCCGTCACACGTTGACCTGAACCTAACCTGGAAAATCGTTTGATCTATGTTCATAAAACTTCACACACATCTTCATCTTACCTCAAGGAATGTCGTTAAACATGTCAAATAACTAAGACTTTCATTTTGGCAGAGTTATTCCCCTTTTCATAAAACTTTAACCTGCAACCTAACCAAGCTCATAACTGGCCATAACTTAAAAAATGTTTAACCTATGTTAATGAAATTTCACACACATATTCATCTTATTATAAGAAATGTTTTTATCCATGTCGAATAACTCTGACTTTCATTTTGATAAGAGTTATTCCTCTGTTCAAAAAACTTGAACATGCAACCTAACCAAGCTCATAACTTGGCAAAATATTGACCTATGGTCATGAAACATACAGTTTCTTCTTATCAATTATCCAATGCACAATTATGCCCCTTTTCATAAACTTTAAAAAAAATCTGCTTCATAATTCATAAAGGATTGCATACCCCTGTCTTCAAACTTTATACACAACACCAAGTATACGCGACACAAGTGTTCTGTGGAACACCCTTCTAGTTTTTCTTACTTTTATTTGAAAAAAGATTCTCCATTGTTTGTATAGTTTCGTCTACTTGAAATACATGTATATAAATGTAAAGAACAGATATTGAAAAAGGAAAAAAACTCAATCTGATATCTATAGATTACACGTGTTCTTTATAATTTAAATCTTAATTTTACTAAAATATTATAGAAATCGGTTTTTATTTTCCAAAATACATGTATATTAATATTTTTATTTTAAAACAAACCATCAATATATTACTTTTAGGAGATGATCCATTCATGTCGATACCGAAGCGTTTTCGCAAAGTTGACCTGAAGTACTCTAAACTGGGTCTGGAAGATTTTGACTTCAGGCATTACAACAAGACCCACTTTGCTGGGCTGGAGATCCACATCCCCAATTTTTCCTATAACAGTATGCTGCAGGTACGGCCCCGCTATACGTTATTGCTCTCATTAGACCCGCTTTAAAAAAAAGTGTGGTCAGTAAGATGTATAGGGCACTATTGTTTGGGGCACTTGTTTCAAACAAAGTTTTTCTTGACTTTTCAGACGAAAAAGAAATAGTTCCTAAATAAGATCTATATCTGACAGTGAAATAGACATTTTCAGTGGTAAATAAACATAGCTTTAATACTTTTCAAAATTGGTTGAGAAATAAAAAATTCACGAGCAAAAAGTTGCTTTTACATTTTGCCTGTAAAATCTTTATTGCTCAATCGATTTTCAAACTGAGGTGCTTTTATTTACCACCAACAAGTCCAGTTCCATTGATATATAATTTATGTATATAATAGAAAGAGTATGGTCTCGTCTTGTTGGTTGATTAAGGTGTTTAAATTAAACCAGCGAGATTAGACCATACTCAGTTTGTTTTGTAGCATGTCCATTTCATGTTTCATGTGGAATTTCATTCCAGTAACTGGTAGTTAGAGTACAGCATTTATTCTGACATGTGTTATTTTCAATTAAACAATTTACACCTGTGCAAATACAAAGGGAATTTCAGTGACCATGCTAAAAGTATTTTTTTAGAAAGTATGTGTTGTTACAATTGCTCATGTTAATGCTGAAAAGCCTTCGGCTGGATTATGGCCCGCCCCATGTAAATCTGACTGACCCAGAACTAATTCTGCAGTAACAAACAAAATAACTTGATATGCTATGAATAGCCCTCCATTCATATTAACAATTGTGTATTTAAACCAGATAATTAATTGTAAAATCCAGCTTGTGCAATTGTACGTGTCTGGCCATTTATTTCAAAGGCTCTTCGTCATTCACACGGCAGTATTGAAGAATTTATCAAACGTTAAAATTAGCATTTTAATTTATTACTCCAATATCATATTGACTTTAAACCCGCTTGCTCATAATTAAATATCGAGGGAACACAATTTGGAGTTCACAGTTTTTTTGCATTATTCCGTGAAAGGTTTAAATATATTATTGGTCACAATAAGTATAAACTATAAATTAAATACCAATAAAGAATTGCATATAGTCAAGTTATGAGCAAAAAACTAAAAGGACGTGGCGAGTTTCTAAACTGAGTCAAGATTGCCATATGTCCCTTTTAATACTCTGCGTGTGAAGTTTATTTTTGCATAAGGCCAAATCAAATTATATGTGTGGTTCAGGTTTCCCGACAGACCTAGTTTTTAACAAATATATATTTAACATTTTAAGTTAGTTTATTAGGTTTTAGAAGTATTGAGTGAAACATTTTATTTTTTTTAAGAAAAACAGTACAGTATTTTCCCTACCTATCTACCCTATTTTTTTATGCCCAAAAAAGGCGGCATATGGTAGTTGCGCAGTCAATCCGTCAGTCCGTACAATCGTGTCCGGTCAATAACTCTGGCATTCCTGGACGGATTTTCATATTACTTGGCACAAGTGCTCACCACAACAAGACCATGTGTCGCGCACAAAATCCAGGTCCGTGGCTTCAAGGTCAATGTCACACTTAGAGGTTAAAGAAGTGCTTTTGTGTCCGGTTAATAATTCAGACATTCATGGACGGATTTTCAAATAACTCGGCACAAATGCTCACCACAATGAGATGACATGTCACATGCAAAATCCAGGTCCATGGCTTCAAAGTCAAGGTCACACTTAGAGGTCAAAGGTCAAAACCACTTGGTGGGGGGTGGGTGGGGGTGGCATTTGTCACATTTCTTGTTTCAGCATGTAGTAGGAACCACTGATAATTTTCTTTGGTCTATCTATATGTATATATTGCAGATGTTCTTTTTCATCGAGCCACTACGAGTGATGTTACTGAACCACCTGTGTGACCGGGAGTTCTACTTGTCATGTGAACTGGGCTTCTTGTTTCATATGCTGGATATACAGAAGGGAAAAACATGCCAGGTATGTGTTGGTTTGGTACATGTATACATATCGAGGGTTGAACGTAAATCCATGTTATTAAAGTGCATTTTAGTAAATTTTACTGAGAAGCAAAAAAACATCAAAAAATCTGTGAACAACAATATATCCATAAATTTTATAATATGATGTACTGGGAGATCGACTTGTAAGTGAGAAAGTGTCGATTCTTACGGACGGCAGGATGTATACATCACTGCTTCTACCCAGGAACAAGTTGGTGGTCTGCCTCCAACACAAAAAAAATGACCATCATATATAGCCTAAAATGTGTTGAAAATTTAGTAAAACACCATTCAACCTACCAACCAACAAATGTTTAAAATATAAATATAGTTTGTGAAATTACAGATACAATAAAATGCTGTTTTTTAACTTTAAAGCCAGAAAACAACTTCTGGTAAAAATGTCACTTAGAATAGTTTCGTGTTCAACCCTCGATATACAAACATGCTTTTGTATACTGATAGGCAGTTAATACAAAATATGTGAGTCAATAAATACATGAGTATTTGTTATCATGTCATCCCACCTGTAGTATGAATTGCTTCCTTTGCACATCATTTGGGAAATAAATAAAAGTAAAATAAAAATCATGTTACTATTTTTATTCCCGACAACAGCATTTCTACTAATAAAAGTGCAGTAACATACATGTACACATCAATGTTAAAACCAAGACATTGATTTAGCATTTCACTTATTTGATAAAACACAGGCACATCTACAAAAACTGATGTTCAAGGCTTTGACTTTCTTCCAATGCAATGCAAGATCAAACTTTAAGGTTTAAATTAAGAAAAACATGTTTATATTTGATAGTCAGATCAATACCTTGTGGGCGGGATTTAAAGTTCATCAATACCAAGGGCCATAGGCCTGACATGTCGGTGTTTTTCAATTTAAACACCAGTTTCTGATCTTGCAGCATATAAACTCACTAGAAATATTTGATTTCTTATCTGACATGATTTTTATGTATATACAGAGCAACAGATAAGCAGTGTAATTGAGTAAATACCCTATTAAAAATCATTGAAACGCAATTTAAATCATAAGAGCATACCACAATACAAACAAATTAAGGAATACCCAATTGTTTATCAAATGCATGCGTATTATCGTAAATGCATCTGACGCTAAATGTTCAACCAGTCACTGGCAGCGTCAGTATAAAGTTGTCTTAACCAAACTTGATTATCTAAGTGTTTTACATGACTTACTGCCTAGAAAATGAAAACATTTGCTTATCGATGATCATCAATTACGTTTAGATGCATGACATGTAGTAAATGAAAGTGACCCTTAATAAAAGTGCGGCAAAGCCGAGGTTGCAAAAGTTTGAACATAAATTTAGACTGTCAAATACTATTTTAAATCATTTTGATGGCAACAAACTTAAATCTAAAAGTGTTGAAATATATACCAGGATATTGGATGACATTGTTCAGAACAGTGTTATTTATTACCAGTCAGTGCAAGCATGAATAAGAAGGCAACGGCTCACACCGCCAGTCATCTTTTTAATAAAATAACAGCATTTCTACTATTGTGATTGTTAAATATGTATCTGGTAAATACATACTTGTAAAGGGTTTAAAAGTACATTTTCTCATTAAAATATGTTTGGTTCTACTAAAAGTTTTTAATTTGCATTTCTTCTCAACATAATGTTTTCACCTGCTCATTTTCTGGTAGAAATATTCAATTATCGGCAATTCAGAGATATTTGAAATTTTGACTTAACGCTCGATTAAGTTCACCAATCTTTGAACAACTGGGCCCTGGGTGCGTAATCAACTGGCTGTCTGTGTGCATACTTGAATTGCATTAAAGGACACAGGACAATCTTGATTTTTCAACAACTGCCGGGTCCCCTTTTAGATCACCTGATCTATTGGGATCACTCTTCGTCCGTCATCCGTCATCCGTCCGTCGTCCGTCCGATTAAGTTCACCAATCTTTGAACAACTGGGCCCTGGGTGCGTAATCAACTGGCTGTCTGTGTGCATACTTGAATTGCATTAAAGGACACACGACAATCTTGATTTTTCAACAACTGCCGGGTCCCCTTTTAGATCACCTGATCTATTGGGATCACTCTTCGTCCGTCATCCGTCCGTCGTCCGTCCGTCGTCGTCGTCGTTTACTTTTCTTCAAACGACTTCTCCTCAGAAACCGCTTGGCTAATTTTGACCAAACTTCACATGGGTATTCCTTAGGTGAATGCTTTTTAGATTTGTTAAAATAAGGTCAGCACCACATCCAAGATGGCCGCCATTACCATATATGGTCGAAACCTTAAAAAAATTTCTTCTCAAGAACCGCTGGACAGATTTCACCAGTTTTTCTATTAAAATGATCGCAAATGCCCAGTCTATCAAGTTTGTTCAAATGAAGTCCCCGGGGTCAAAAATGGCTGTGCCCCAGGGGTCCAAAGTTTGTATATTGAGATTTTGCATGTTTTTCATATAGGATTTATTTTTAAAAAATCTTCTTCTCTGAAACCACGAGGCACAGGACTCTCATGTATTACATGTAGCATCAGCTTATGGTCCTTTACTAAGTTTGTTCAAATGGTAACCCTGGGGTCAAATTTGTCCCCGCCCCGGGGGGCACAGTTTTACATAGACTTATATAGGAAAAAAATTTAAAAAAATTATCTTCTCGGAAACTACAAGAGCCAGAGGTTTGATATTTTGCATTTACTGTAAGCTTTTGATCCTTTACCAAGTTTGTTCAAATGGTGACCCTCGGGTCACATTTTGCCCTGCCCCAAGGGTCACATGTTTTACATAGACATATGTAGGGAAAAACTTAAAAAATCTTCTTCTCTGAAACTGCAAGAGCCAGAGGTTTAATATTTTGCATTTGCTATTAGCTTATGGTCCTCTACCAAGTTTGTTCAAATGGTGACCTAGGGGTCACATTTCGCCCCACCCCTGGGGTCACAGTTTTACATAGGCTTGTATAGGGAAAAACTGAAAAAAAAAATCTTCTTCTCTGGAACCACATGGCACAGAGCTCTCTTGTATTACATGTAGCATCAGCTTATGGTCCTCTATTAAGTTTGTTCAAATGGTGACCCTGGGGTCAAATTTGTCCCCGTCCCGGGGGTCAATGTTTTACATAGACTTACATGTATATAGGATTTCTTTTTACAAAATCTTCTTCTCGGAAACTGCAAGAGCCAGAGGTTTGATATTTTGCATTTACTATAAGCTTATGGTCCTTTACTGAGTTTGTTCAAATGGTGAACCTCGGGTCACATTTGGCCCCGCCCCAAGGGTCACATGTTGTACATAGACATGTATAGGGAAAAACTTAAAAAATCTTCTTCTCTGAAACTGCAAGAGCCAGAGGTTTAATAGTTTGCATTTACTATAAGCTTATGGTCCTCTACCAGTTTTGTTCAAATTGTGACCCTGAGGTCACATTTGGCCCCGCCCCGGGGGACACAGTTTTACATAGGCTTGTATAGGGAAAAACTGAAAAAAGTCTTCTTCTCTGGCACTGCAAGAGCCAGAGGTTTAATATTTTGCATTTGCTATAAGCTTATGGTCCTTTACCAAGTTTGTACAAATGATGACCCTGGTGTCAAATTTGAACACAAGATTTTAATATGTACCCAATAAAATGAAAATGAAGGGTAATACACATATGACCAGGAAATTTATCGACAATACCCAATACAATTTGGCCATACTCAATTAAATATAGAGAATATTATATCGGTGCCATTTACTACTAAGTTTATTAGGTGAGGCTCTGCTGAGCCGTTCTGCATTTTCAGATGAGCCTAATAAACTTGATGTTAAAGACACTGATATATATTCTTTTTACCATGTAGGTTATCCATATTTTGATGTTAAAGACATAGAGTTTAATAACCAGTGTTTTTGAGATACGGGAAATATCTCCCAAGGTAGAGAAATGGCCCCGATATAAGAACGAGTGTGGAGATATAAGAACGAGTGCAGAGCACTCGTTCTTATATTGGGGCCATTTTTCTACCTCGGAAGATATTTTCAGTATCTCAAAAGCACTGGTTATTAAACTACCGGTATATTACATAATTTAAAATGATATTTTATTAATATTTCTAATGATTCACGCCTTTTTACACCAGTTTGCATGAGAACGCCAAGACGACGTAACGTCATACATGACGTTACGTCATACAAGTGGAACCTAAACTCTTCGTTAATTTCCATAATCATTATTTCCTAGTGGCGGAATCTGACGAAGACGTCCGTAAAACAATCAGGATGTCATTTGGTATTCCCATCACTGACGGAAAAGGCCGAGCAATGTTCCGTACTGGAAAATATCTCCCACTGGGAGATATTTCCCAGTAGAGCAAACGAGTAGATATAGCTTTTCTATTCCCAGTATTTCCTATACAAATCACAGACAAATATGTAATATACTGATATAATATTCTTTTTACCATGTAGATTATCCATATTTTCTGTATAATTTACTTGCGTTATCTAAACATGCTAAAAACAAAATATTACGCTTGTCGAGTACGCGACCATAATGTTTTTCTTCATGCCATTTTATGACGCAAGATAACGTTACGTACAATAAACACAAAGGAATTTTGCATTGATTTGGCTTTATTCGTCCGTGTCTAATAAAGCAAAATTTATTAGGTCACACCTTTATATGGCAGAAAAGTGCATATCTATATGATAAAATCAAAACTATGTGGTAATACCCAATTGCCTTTCAAAGCTTACCTGTTGCTCTGTTTATAATACATACATAACATATGTAAATATAATACACGTAAATAACATATGTAAATATTATACAAAATGTTTCGAGAGATTGAACATAATGGAAACATATTCTCACAACTTACATTTTATGCCCATCTCTCAACATCAAAAGAAAACATGTAGCTTCACTCTATTCATTTTGTGTCGCATGTGTACTTGCCTATAAAGTGACATATAAATGGTTGCAAGAGGTGCTGATTTTGATTTAAGAAATAAAACATTTCCAGCGAGTTTATATTGTCCCAGAGCAATACCTGGTGGGCGGGACTTAAATATCATTGCAATTTTGATGGGTTTCAATTCCCAAACAGCAGGTTTTGATCTCACACAATATACCCCCCCCCCCCCCCCCCCCCCCCCCCCCCCCCCCCCCCCTTTCACAAATATTGCAAGATTACATCTGGGACAATATACACCAACTGGAAATATTGTTTTCTTAATTATATTATTCTGATTAAGGAAGCAAATTGTAATACTGTTATGAGCTGGTTATAATATGAATGTTAACCCTTAACCCGCTAAGCACGACTATATTAGCCTTTGAGTCCATTGTAAACCCAGATCAGCCTGCGAGTAACTCGCAGTCTTATCAGGGTTTACAATGTGGCTGCTGATCAGTCATTTTCACCAAAACACCCCTTTGTCACATAAATGGAATGGTCTTAATTCAAAGAAAGAACAGTCCATTATACATATGTAGTGGGTTAAGGGTTAAATAACTTACATTTCTTGCCATAGCATATACATTTAAGAATTTGATTCATTTTTATTTTGGCATTTAAAACTGCATAAACGTCAAGAAAATGTGAGTCAGTTCTTATATTGATTTTAGCTCTACTGGCCAAGGGCCAGCAGAGCTTATGGGATGGTGTGTTGTCCGTCGTCCGTCAACTTTTCTTCAAACGACTTCTCCTCAGAAATCGCTTGGCTAATTTTGACCAAACTTTACATGGATGATCCTTAGATGAATGCTTTTTAGATTTGTTAAAATTAGGTCAGCGCTACATCCAAGATGGCTGCAATTACCATATATAGTCGAAACCTTAAAAAATCTTCTTCTCCAGAACCGCTGGACAGATTTCAACAGTTTTTCTTTTAAAATGATCGTCAACGCCTAGACTATCAAAATTGTTCAAATAAAGTCCTCGGGGTCAAAAATGGCCGTGCCCCGGGGGTCCAAAGTTTGTATATTGAGGTTTTGCATGTTTTTCATATGGACATATAGGAAAAAACTTTAAAAAATCTTCTTCTCTGAAACCACAAGGCACAGAGCTCTCATGTATTACATTTAGAATCAGCTTATGGTCCTCTGCTAAGCTTGTTCAAATGGTGACCCTGGGGTCAAATTTGTCCCCGCCCCGGGGGTCACAATTTTACATAGACTTATATAGGATTTTTTTCTTCATCTTCTTCTCGGAAACTACAACAGCCAGATGTTTGATATTTTGCATTTACTATAAGCTTATGGTCCTTTACCAAGTTTGTTCAAATGGTGACCCTCGGGTCACATTTGGCCCCGCCCCAAGTGTCACATGTTTTACATAGACGTGTATAGGGAAAAACTTAAAAAATCTTCTTCTCTGGAACTGCAAGAGCCAGAGGTTTAATATTTTGCATTTGCTATAAGCTTGTGGTCCTCTACCAAGTTTATTCAAATGGTGACCCAGGGGTCACATTTGGCCCCACCCCGGGGGTCACAGTTTTACATAGGCTTGTATAGGCAAAAATGAAAAAAAAATCTTCTTCTCTGGAACCACATGGCACAGAGCTCTCATGTATTACATGTAGCATCAGCTTATGATCCTCTACTAAGTTTGTTTAAATGCTGACCCTGGGGTCAAATTTGTCCCCGCCCCAAGGGTCACAGTTTTACATAGACTTATATAGGATCTTTTTTTTAAAAACCTTCTTCTCGGAAACTACAAGAGCCAGAGGTTTGATATTTGACATTTTTTATAAGCTTTGGTCCTTTACCAAGTTTGTTCAAATGGTGACCCTGGTGTCACATCTTGCCCCGCCCCGGGGTCACAGTTTTACATAAATGCTTGTATAGGGAAAAACTGAGAAAAAAAATCTTCTACTCTGGAACTGCAACAGCCAAACGTTTAATATTTTGCATTTGCTATAAGCTTATGGTCCTTTACCAAGTTTGTTCAAATGGTGACTCTCAGGTCACATTTGACCCCGCCCCAAGGGTCACATGTTTTACATAAACATGTATAGGGAAAAACTTAAAAAATCTTCTTCTCTGAAACTGCAAGAGCCAGAGGTTTAATATTTTGCATTTGCTATTAGCTTATGGTCTTCTACCAAGTTTGTTCAAATAGTGACCCATTGGTCACATTTGGCCCCACCCTGGGGGTCACAGTTTTACTTAGGCTTGTATAGGCAAAAACTGAAAAAAATCTTCTTCTCTGGAACCACATGGCACAGAGCTCTCATGTATTATTTTGCATCTGATCTTAGCCAAACTTTAGCAGATTTTATGGCTTTCTTTTTTTTTTCTTTCTTTTTTTATTTGTTTACATTTTTCTTTTTCTTTTTTTTTTTTGTTTTTCTTTTTTTTTTTTAATTGTTTTTTTTTTAATTTTTTTCTTTCTTTTTTTTTCTTTTTTTTTTTCTTTTTTTTTTTTTCTTTTTTTTTTTTTCTATGTTGGACCAGTAACAGAGGAGTTATGGCTCTTGATTTAGTTAAAAATGCTATATTTTGCCTCATTAATACGGTAGGGCCTTTATTTTTCATCTGATCTTTACCAAGCTTTACCAGATTCTTTAGTTATAGCCCTTGATTTAGTCAAAAAGCTGATTTTTGCCCGAAACTTCCAATAAAACATAAATGGCAGTCACTCGCTTCATTGATGTTATAAGAGCCATGTTAGCCAGTAGAGCGTCCACAGGCCCTCTTGGGCCTCTTGTTTCATAGTACCAACAATGTGCCTTGGGAGAATGATAATGATAAAAAGTGCAAGAGAGACAATGGAATATATAGCAATTATTTATTGAGACACATTGGATGCATGTACAAGAGCTCTGCCTCCTTGAAAAATGAGTTTTTTTCGAAATTAAACACTAATTTTGTTAATTGAAAGATTCAATTAAATATTAATAATAAATAAAACAAAAGCATAGGAAGTTTAGACCATGAGTTATGCAATAAATGCAAGCGAAAAAAGGGGATTGTCGGTGACCATGCTGTACCCATTTTTGTAAATTTTATATTTCTGTTGAATTATTTATAATACAAATGAAAGTGTCATCCCAGTTTTCAAAAAGTTAGACCCTTCCAATCCAAAGAACTACAGACCGATTTCCCTACTTAGTTGTATAAGTAAAATAATGGGGCGTTGCATATTGAAAGTTTTACTTAATTATCTTATCAGGAATAGTATCCTCACAAAATTTCAATCCGGCTTCATACCAGGCGACTCAACAATTAATCAGCTAACGTTTATCTACGACGCCTTCTGCCATGCCCTTGATGATGGTAAAGAAATTCGTGTAGTATTTTGCGACATATCCAGTGCATTCGATCGCGTATGGCATACAGGTCTTATGCACAAATTAAAATCAATAGGTATTAGGGGTAATCTCCTAAAATGGTTTTGTTCCTATCTTTCAAACAGAAAACAACGCGTTGTCATAAACAACACTAACTCTACCTGGTCACACATTAAAGCTGGTGTCCCGCAAGGTTCGATTTTAGGCCCGATATTGTTCTTAATCTATATTAATGATATTGTATCCGACATTGACAGCAACATTAGGTTATTTGCTGACGACACTAGTTTATACATAATCGTTGACGACCCACTAACCTCAGCCAGTATTCTTAACTCTGACTTAACTAAATTAGACTTATGGTCAAAACAATGGCTAGTCGATTTTAACCCTAATAAAACTGAAACCCTTACAGTTACACGAAAACTTAACAAACCTTTACACCCAGACCTAATTATGAACAGTATTATTATACAAGAAGTCGATAACCACAAGCATCTGGGATTAACTTTCGATAACGATGGCAAATGGCGTTCTCAAATCGATAATAGTGTTACTCGTGCTTGGCAACGAATAGGTATACTTAGAAGCTTGAAATTCTCTCTTGACAGAAGATCTTTAGAACGCATTTACATTTCATTTATACGTCCATTATTATAGTACGGTAATGTTATTTTGGATAACTGTACCCTAGAATAAAATAAATCTGTTGAAGCAATACAAGTCGAGGCAGCACGAATAGTGACTGGTGCAACCAAATTATGCAGTATAGCTAAACTGAATGAGGAAACGAAATGGGAAACTCTCGCTGATAGACGTAAAAAACAAAAACTCATATTATTTTACAAAATGCGTAACAGCCTTACTCCGAATTACCTAAGTGAACTGATTCCGCCTGAGGTGCACGATCGAACTGGTTATAACCTAAGAAATAATAATGACATTTCAGTTGTACCTGCGAGGACTAGCTTATACCGGGATTCTTTTCTCCCATCAGTTATTCGCAACTGGAACACTCTACACGAGGACATAAGGAACAGCGCCACCTTACAAATGTTCAAGTCATCCCTAAACTCTAACTTATCCAAACCCCCAACATACTATTATACTGGAGACCGCCAAGGACAAGTATTACATGCTAGACTTAGACTTGAATGTAGTTCCCTTGGTCAACATTTACACAAGCGTTCCCTTATAGACAATCCAAACTGCACCTGCGGTCTAATAGAAACAGCTTATCACTATTTACTAATTTGTTCGAGATATATTGATCAAAGACGAACTTTCTTTACACACTTACCTTGTGTTTTATCTCAACAGAATTTACTGTTTGGGTCAAATAACCTTTCGGACCATTACAATGCCCACGTTTTCAAAAAAGTCCAGTCGTACATATTAGCAACGAAACGATTTACAAACTAGATAGCAACGTGTCGAGCCTATTCCTGGGGGGACTGATGTGACTGGTGAAATTATTCTTTTTGTACATTTTGCTTGTTTTCTTTTTTTCATGTTACTTATCGATCGGTCAGGTCCAAACGTATTACTAATCAGCTACACAATAATGGACAACATAATAATATGACAGGACCTGGTCTGTCGTGTACTATCTGTTTTAGAATCACTATTTCTAATTGTTAAATTCCATCAAATGCTATTTTACATCATATGCTAATATTTATAATACATAAAATGTCAGCCGTATCTTATGCACTAATACGAATATTAAGGAGATGAATTTACATAAGTTTTCATCGAAAGCTTGTTTTCAAATCCTGTTCATGTACCATTGAAACATTGTTCATTACATTTCTTGAATAAATACTGTTTTAACCAAAGTGCTTCCTATATTCACTGGGTTTAAATGTTGATGTTTTAAAAATGTTTTATACCATACATGTTCTTACTTGTTATCTGAGTGTGGCTAAAATTGCTATTACAGAAATTATACCTTAAGTTTTTTCAGAGTGGAGTTCTGTGGGAAAGTTAAACCGAGTTTAAATTCTCGTTTTCTGACATTTTTAACAAAACAGTACAAACAGGCATTCCAAATTTTAAAATATAAGGAACATAATGAATTTCCACCACTTTATCTCTTTAAGTCACTATCCCGCCATTAACAGGCACATTTTACAACATATTGTACACCGTTTCTAAACTTACTGATGACGAGGTATATAAATAACTTACATTATTTCAGAATCCAAACTCTATAGACACAGAATAAATGGCTTTAGCCAGCCAGACCAAACCACAAAACTGTTTGGCAAGTTAGTTTCTTTAAAGGGACACACGGCAATCTTGATTTGTTTGAAACTCATGGCGTCCTGTTAGTTTTTCTACATTAATTGCATTTGTTAAATCATTAATATTAATTATTAGAATAGTATAACATGTATAAAGCAAATTGTTTTTGCATATTACTAATTGTTGATTATAATTCACTAATAATGTATTCAAACCTACGGTAGAGTAACGAAGAGAAGTTAAAATCAAAATTGTATTTAATACATGTATATGCAAGCAGGTTTACTGTCAAAATGATACTGGATTAATAATTTAATAGGCTAATTTTAATGTTTGATGAAATCTTCAAGATTGGCATGTGTCCCTTTAACAATTTAAGTTGACTCATAAAATAACCAGACGTTACTTAATCAAGTGTTGTATTTATACAAATGAAGGTACCCTATATAAATATATAACATTCAACATCAACACGTTATGTTTATTCACCAATGTTTGGGCGCATTATCATGATTATCAGTATGAATATAAACAATAAATACCGGACATTACATAATATTGATGAAGTGACATGATGTTAAGCGGAATATTTGCAATTCTTATTAGTGCTACTGACAGATGACATGATAGTAAATAATAATAATACAAATTAGCTTTAAGGGATCAAAGATACACAATTTCCTATAAGGAATTCATAACAAAATAGTCCTTTAAACCATTGCTCATATAATCTGACAAATACTCTTTTATACCCTCATAGTGTATTACTGACAATATCCACAATGTACTCAAACTGTGACATCACGAAGCACATGTATGGATTTGAATGGTTTTTTTATGCCCGCGAAGGGTGGCATATAGTAGTCGCACTGTCCATTCATCCGTCCGTATCATTGTGTCCGGTAAATAACTCTGACATTCATGGACCGATTTTCAAATAACTTGGCACAAGAGCTCCCACAACAAGCAACTTGTCGCAAAATCCAGATCCTTGACTCCAAGGTCAAGGTCACACTTAGAGTTCAAAGGTAAAAAAGAAGTACTTTGGTGTCCATATTTCGTGTCCGGTAAACATTGACAATTTTTCAAATTTGGTACAAGTGTTCAACACAACAAGACAACGTGTCGCGCGCAAAATCCAGGTCCGTAGCTTCATGGTAAAGGTCACACTTAGAGATCAGTTCAAAAGGCAATACTTTCGTATCCATATTTCATGTCCGGTAAATAACTGTGACATTCAAACAACCCGCCAGAAGTGTTCACCACAACAAGACTGTGGCATGAGCAAAATCCAGGTCAGTAGCTTCAAGGTCAAGGTCACACTTAGAGGTCAGAAGATTTTTAGCACATGTTAGACCATATGTAATGGTCGATTCTTTTGTTGTAGAGGCAGACTTAGTACTGGGTAAAATCAGTATTGTATACCTGCCATCAATACCAAATGACGAACAAACTTATGTTTGTGTTTTATATCCTCGTACGGAAAATAGAATGAAATGTGTCTCGATGACATAATTCAGCGATCATGCAAAGCACAGACATATTAATAAAGAACATGTCCACAATACTTAACTAGAGCCGATCAACGGCATGCGCATGCCATCGGAAATCCCCACACATGCTTACCTATTTACATACTTGATATTTGTCACTCACAATTATCACACACCCCAGTTTCTAGATTTCTCAGCTAAATAGCCTGTAAAGCACCAGTGTAAAAGGACATGGAAAAATAATACACTCAGCGGAGTCTGAACCCAGGGACACTGTTTAACTGAAGCGAATGTTCTACCGTGTGACCACTAAAGCTAACTCGATGACCAGGAAGTAACATTGTATTTATAAACCAATCTATTAACATACACCCCCAACTGAGTCCTACAACATACCTCCACATTTGATATTTTTTGCAACTCACAATTCACAAATACACCCATTCCATCCCCACTTCAGTACAATATTGAAGGTCAATTTGTTTGTGGTGGGGGCAGACAACCAACTTTTTCCTGGGTAGAACCAGTACTGTATAACTCATTCTGTAAGAATACATAATTGAATTAATAACATCAGCCTACAGTTTACTCAACAACTTGAAATGGACACGGATGCCCCCACTGAAAACAATCAGCAAAAAACATAAATATTTACAAAAAAGATCTGTAACTCCAGTAATATAATGTTAATCAATATGCACATCTTAACATCATAGGTAAGCATCCTGCAAAGTTTTGAAATGATCAGTTGAAAACTGTGGGAGGAGATAGAAACACAAACCTTTCGAGACAGACGGACAGACTGGGTGGAGATGGCAAACGCTATATGTCCCCTCACACCTCGGTGTTGAGGGGCATAAAAATAAGCCTTTATTCCAACAGATGGCAGAAGATTAGCCTGGAAATCACTATCACTTCATGTACATTTATAATTCTGAAATTTTGAATATAACGAGTTGTTAAACTCACAATTAATAGACGAGTTATAACTAAAAATGATTATTAAGTGACACAATTTGAATTCCTAATTCCTATCCCACATCCTTGATTTGTCTACCGTTAAAGGGATACATGGCAATCTTGAATCGTAAATACGTGTAGAGGATCTTACATGAGTGACTGTGCATTATTGATTTTAATAAACTAGTTGGACAAACTGATAGGGTACGAGGCTATGTCATGATAGGATACGAGGCTATGTCGAGTATCCTATCTTTTTATCCAATGAGTTTATTAAAGTCAGTAATACACAGTCACAAATGTAAGATTCTGTTTATCACATAACACACCTAAAGCATGATAGTTTCACTTTAATGTTGTCCAATTACCTTATATAGCGGCAATTTGAAAGAGAAATCTTGACGGATGCGACACCTTAAACCAAATTTAACATTACTAACATGCATTTTATGAAGTAAGATTTCAAATAATGATATATAGTTAAGGTGTCTGAACGTATCGTATGATATACTATGCAAACAATTAGGATTAAATGTTAAATACAGTGATTCGGTTGCTTTGCTGTTGTTGGTTTTTACACAATTTGAATATTTGAAAATCTTGATATTGTCTATTGTTGATTACAATGCATCATTAATTTAGTAAAATTATATAAATAAATGAAGTTAGAAATGGTTATGCGTGACGACTATTACAAGATTGCCTTGTGTCTCCTTAGGTTTTTCTTAATATTCTCTCCATATTAAGTACCTTATCTTAAAGATGCAACTAATTCTTATTTCAACTGATACACTTTAACAACATCTTTCTGATACATTCCCACATATAGTTTGTCCTCCCTGTCACAGTAAGTGATGGAGGTTGGCACAGACACTCCATATTTCTGTCCCAGTAGTATCTGTATCTTGCTACACTCGGCTGTGATCTGGTGGATGTTATGGGAACTTGCGCCACATACATACACTGTGCCTGTCCTGTCTATAGCCAGACTATATGGGTGCTTCAGGTTATCATCCTTGTAGACTGCCTTCACGGTACCGTCCATCGCCGTACATGTCACCGTTTGCTTGCTCTCATCAGACACGTACAGGACTGTCTTATCTGGGCTGATCGCTATGTGGTACGGTTGTACCAACAGTTGTTTATTAATGACATCATTCATCAGACTTCTCAGCACAGTGCCGGTCATGTTGATTATTTCCACTTTAGCTGGGCTGAGAAATGTCACTATCAGTGTCCCATCATTATGCACTATACCCCGACACTCACCATTGATCTTTATCACTTGACCTTTGGTCAGGGATTGGGATACTACTGACAGAAACTGGATTGTATTCAGGGCAGGTATCGTCACAGCAACTTGCGTGTTGTTTACCTTTGTTATGTCCCATGGTCCGGGTGGCAGTTGTATTTCAGATATTATTTTGTTGTTTTTCGTATCCACTAGTTTTATCTTTTTGTTTTCCCTGTCAGCAATGACAAGTTGGTTGTCGGGAAGCAGGGTTGAGCCTGTAATATAGCAGCGTGACTGATCATTTGTTGATTTGACATTTATGTCCTTTTCATGTGTTGCTGTTCTGGGTACTGGTATCTCTGTTTCTGCAATTTTCCTGTAAATGTTTTTTTCTGTTTGCGTTTCTTTGCTGTCATTGGATATCTCAGTTTGGGTTGCTTTGCTATCATTTGTCTGTTTCAGTGTTTGTGTTGTTTTGCTTTCTATTAATTCTTTCAGTTGTCGTGTAATTTTGTTGTCACTTGACTCATTTATCAGGGAAAGATGTCCAAGTACGGTCTGGTTCGTCATCAAATCTTGTATCAGTTTTTCTGGCTCAAACCGGTACCTCCTAATCTTGTTGTCAGTCTGTATCTGTGTAAGACCATCTACTAAGGTCTGCATTTCAAGTTTGATTTTGTCCATAACAGGAAACAGTTTCCCATTTTGTTTAGTTTTGTGTAAAATATCAAGGTCGGAGATCGTAGAATGGATTTTACTGTTCATGTCATCTAATTTGGCAGCAGTTGAGGTCATGTTTTCTCTATCTTCATCTCGAGTCCTGTTTGCCTCATTAATGACACCATTTTCAAGTTTGTCTAAAAACTGATTTATTTCTTCTCTACACTGTCTAATGTTTTCTACTGCGTCAGAGCAATACGTGTCTATATCTGCCACATTTTGTTTAGTTGTTCTTATATTGCTATCTACTTGCTGTCCGAGGTCAGTGAGTTTCTTTTCTAATTCTTCATACTCTGTTTTTACATAACTGATACTGTCACATTTTCGATGGTCAGTAGTGGCACAGATGCCGCAGACAAGTTGATCATGTGACCTACATTTAAATGTAATAGTCTCACCTTCGTGTTGAGGACATTTGTCGATGGTCTCATCCAGGGTCTTGATCTGGGGGATACTTCTTGGCATGGTTGTCTTATCTTTTAGAACATGGTGTCTAAATGGCCTGGCCCGGCGATGGTGTGTAAAGCATGTATCGCACAAATATTCACAACAATCCACACAAAATCCTGCGACAGGTAGCTGTTGACCCTCATCACTGCACGGCTGGCAGAACAGTTCCAATGATTCCTCTGATTCCACATTCCTGGGGGCACCAAGTTCTCCTGCTTTCCTACCAGGAACTGACATGTTTGTTTAATAACTATTAAGCATAAACAACTTAGTTTCCTTGTCTGGATACACACTTTGTCTTTAAGTGTTACTTGAAATCATTGATCAGTGTAACATGCTAAAAGAAAAAAACACTTCCTTGTTAATGTCTTCCATCTTTATCGTATTTTGTTTTTAATTTTAGCCTATTTGTTCATTATCTGACTTACAAACTGTATATGTTAAAACATGTCACCTGGTGGCCGGTGTTCTATAATATTACCTTTAACATAAGAAGAGGTCCAAATACTTAGAAATGTAACTAATTATAGATCCCAGATCTATTTATAGAAATAGAGTACAATTCCAGGCTATTGATAATTTTAAATTATTGATTTGCCTCATCTTCTGTGAGACAACAAAAGTTTTTGATAATTTTGTTGGACTATGGTAACTGTTGTTATCTAAATATTGTACTTCAACACGCTGAGGTTTGGAGTGCCAATTTATTAAAGGGACACATTGCAATCCTGAGTATCTAAAAACTTTAAAAGTAGACTGCTTATTTTTGTGTGTGAAAAATACCCTCAAACTTAGCAAAAAAAGTTAATATCTTTGTATAATAATTAAATTTATAGATCATTATATTTATAATATACAGTATAAACTCGTGTGCCATGACGCACTAAAAGTGTTGTAATAATGGAACCAACCAGAGCGAGTCGTAATACAAATATAAAGAAACAAACCCTCCAAATAATGGCAAAATTACACTACAAAACTGTTTATTAAACCGTAGCCAGTTTATTCATGGGTTCTTAAAATACCTGAGATTGAATATGCGTAAAATGAATTATGAGTTGGCAAGTCTTTTATTCGTCGCTCTAGCTTTGGGGTTGGTCTGGCTGGTTAAAGCCTTTTATATTGTGTCTAATATTAGAGTTTGGATGCTCAAAGTAGGTATATACATGTATATACCTCATTGTAAGTATGTTTAGAAACGCTGTAATTATGTTGTAAAGGCGAGATTTCTACTTTAAGAAAAGTTAAGCCTCGTAGTACAAACTACATACAGCTTTTATATTTCAGGCCAGTAACTTCCTGCGGGCATTTAGGACATTGCCTGAAGCTGCGGCCCTCGGCCTTGTCCTGGCAGAAAATGAAGAGGTTGCCGGCAGGGTAAATCTGGGTCGTCTGATACAGAGCTGGCAACGCTTCATGCATCAGCAGATACACTCTGTAAGTACAGGCGCACTAAATATAGTTGAACATAAAGTACAGGTATACTAGGTACAGGTGCACTATATACAGGTGCACTAAGTACAGTTGTACTAGGTACAGGTGCACTAAGTACAGGTATACTAGGTACAGGCATTAGATACAGGTGTACTATGTACAGGTGCACTAAGTACAGGTGTACTAGATACAGGTGCACTAAGTACAGGTGCACTAGGTAAAGGTGTACTAGGTACAGATGCACTAAGTAAAGGTGTACTTGGTACAGTTGCACTAAGTACAGGTGCACTAGGTACAAGCACTAGGTACAGTTGCACTAAGTACAAGTGCACTAGGTACAAGCACTAGGTACAGGTGCACTACGTACAGTAGTTACAGGTTCACTTCGGTTTATTCATTAAAAATAGTATTTCCAATTTATTTATTTGTGTATTGGCTACTTTTTTTACCACTCCATAGTATAAAGTATAAATAGTGTAAAAAAATTGATCAGCTCAAAACAAAATATGTATATCATGGTACAACTGCTATGTACATGAAGGCGTTTTATAAAATTTAAGTGCAGTTAAATTTGACTAAATGCAGTGTACAACATGGAGATGAAATTGGCACTCAAGTATTTTCGATTTTTTACAAAAATTGGAACATTAGTTTTACCTTCTAACATAGCCGTTTTGTATTACATTGAAATATTTAACCTTCAAACATAATTGTTTTATTACATTAAGATCTTTAACCTTCAAACGTAATTATTTTATTACATTAAGATCTTTAACCTTCAAACATAATTGTTTTTAACCTTCAATTTTAATTGTTTTATAACATTTTTAAAATCCTTAGCTAAACAGCAATCATGTTCAGTCATCTATCACCGGTCTTATTTCTTCAATTTATTTTCCTTAAAAATGTATGAAATACTTTTAATTTATAATATTTATCATTGTGTCAGCTTGTTACTAGAGTTTTTTTTTTTTCAATATTTTTAGCAGTATTTGATTGCATATACAATTTTCCTATCATATGTTTTACATTAATGACTATATCTTAATTTTATGGACAGGTATTGGATGTACCCTTGTATTTTACAGGAAACTTTACCAAGAAGTGCTATTGAAGACAAAAGGGAGGGATATTTGACAGAGGTTGACAAAGAAGACGTTCCTACAGAGGGCGCTACTGCTGACCTGCCTCTGCCGGTTGAGGAACCGGAAAAAACGGCTTTTGTCGAAAAAACTGAAAATGAAGAAAAAGAAAAAGAGGTGAAAAAAGAAGAACCAAAATCTTTATCTAAATCTAAGAAAAAGAAGAAAGGGAAGAAGGAGTCAAAGAAAGAAGAAAAGAAGTCTGCAAGTGCTGAACAAGCTACAGTGGCTGTAACGGAACCAGTGGCCGAACAAGTTGAAGTGGAAACTTTAGTGACATTAACAGAATCAACCAGAGTCGAAAAAGAAAAGTGAGTTGGACACTTTAATTTGAGAATAAGAGATCTTACGTAATTACCGTTGGTGTCATCATATGCATTGGCGTCAGTGTCTCACTTCACCTCAAGTTTTGCGTTTAAGCCGTGTTTACAGGTCTTTACCCTTTTATTTCTTGTCCTAGCTCAACCAAATTTAGGCATGGGCTTTCTTACAGTATTATCTACATGGCTGCATAAGATATTTAGTTCCTATATTCTGTGGGTTCCCATGGAGCAGAACGTGGATATGTCAACATCTCGGCCATCATTGTTTGGCTGTCTGTTTTGATTGAAACAAAAATGTCACACGGCAATAATATACTCCTGTACATGTTAGAAATAATATGTATGTGTATAATACCCTATATATGTGTGCTTCCAGGAAGGAAGGTTCTGTAATAACGGACATATTTGGTCTGGAAACTGTGACAACATTACGATGCAGATGTGGACAAGACAACAAGAGGCAGGCCACCACGACACTTGTCAACCTTAACTACCCAGACTGCTCCGGACAAGGTAGGAGTGATGGTTATTAAGGTCTGAATTTTCATATTGGACTCTTATTCATTTCAAATTCTCCAAATGAACATGGAAGGAATGTAAATGGAATGAGAACAAAACTTAAACAGGATGCATTCGAAACGAAAACAGATCTCAAATTAAATTCGCACGGAACGATTAATGTTGTATATGCCTAAGGCAGATGAGTGCTTGCATTTTTAAGAACGAATAACACTGAATACATTCCAATACAAACATGAACGCTTTAATAACTGCTATTCCAATGAACACAGATGAAGGAATGTTTGCCTTTTTGTTTAGAAGAAAAAAGGGAGACATACTTTTACGTTGGTTGGCAAAAAGGTGAATGAACAAACAGCTGACGCAGAGAGAGGGGAAAGGTAAATAGGAATCTAGGAACCTGCACTACTCTACATGCTCAGAGGATATATTCTCATATATGGGTCGCCTGCTTTACGTTCCTATCAAATTGGACGAGGCTAGGTGGTGTTTCAGGTTTAAACAAAGGACCAGTTTCAAATAGCTATCACTGTTTTAAGTTTAAATAAAGAACCAGTCCCAGATCATTATATTACTGTTTCAGGTTTAAATAAAGAACCAGTCCCAGATCATTATATTACTGTTTCAGGTTTAAACAAAGAACCAGTCCTAGATAATTATATTTCTTTTTCAGGTTTAAACAAAGAACCATTCCAGATAATTATATTACTGCTTCATGATTAAACAAAGAACTAGTTCCAGATAATTATATTACCGTTTCAGGGTTAAACAAAGGACCAGTCCCAATCAGTTTTGTACAAGTGTTGGAACATAGTCTGACGTTAGAACAGAACACGCAGGCCTGGTGTAATCATTGTGCAAAATATCAACAACATGTAAGTCTTTTTTTGGAGGCATTCATTTTATCATGATGGAGAACTCTAAATTCAGCTTTAAAATTTGATATTAAGTTAAGTATCGGTTGTGAATTTAATAACATTTATTATTTAATACATTATTTTATGCCCTGAAGGGAGGAGGCGTATAGTTATCACATTGTCTGTCCGTCCGCTCGTTTGTCCATCCTTCCAAAACAGTCGTGTTAATCAGCCATAACTTCGAAAGTTCTACAGGAAATTTCATGAACTTCACACAAATCACAAAACTCAAGAATCAGGTCAAGGTCTCATTTAGAGGTTAAAGGCCAAATGAGTCAAACGTGTGTCCTCACCATAACTTTGAAAGTACCAAAGTTTGCCGATATATGATTTATGTTTTCAACTTAGAAATATTTAAAACTGACAATTTATATAAATATTTCATAGACATGAACACATATTTTTCAACATTATATAATTATTCAAAAATATATTTGTTCCGTAGCAACAAACTAAGGAGGTGCAGTCACTGCCTGATGTGCTGGCCCTGAATTGTCAGTTAGAAAACCCTCGGGACCTAGAGTTTTGGAAGATACAGCTTATGGTAAGGTTTTATCGTCAGTTAGAAAACCCTCGGGACCTGAAATTCTGAAAGATACAGCTTATGGTAAGGTTTATTGTCAGTTAGAAAACCCTCGGGACCTGGAGTTTTGGAAGATACAGCTTATGGTAAGGTTTTATGGTAAGGTTTTATTGTCAGTTAGAAAACTCTTAGGACCTGGAGTTTTGGAAGATACAGCTTCTAGTTAAGTTTTATTGTCAGAAAACCCTCGGGACCTGGAGTTTTGGAAGATACAGCTTCTAGTTAAGTTTTATTGTCAGTAAACCCTCGGGACCTGGAGTTTTGGAGGATACAGCTTATGGTAAGGTTTTATTGTTAGTTTGAAATCCCTCGGGACCTGGAGTTTTGGAAGATACAGCTTATGGTAAGGTTTTATGGTAAGGTTTTATTGTCAGTTAGAAAACCCTAGGACCTGGAGTTTTGAAAGATACAGCTTCTAGTTAAATATTATTGTCAGAAAACCCTCGGGATCTGGAGTTTTGGAGGATACAGCTTATGGTAAGGTTTTATTGTCAGTCAGAAATCCCTCTGGACCTGGAGTTTTGGAAGATACAGTTTATGGTAAGGTTTTATTGTCAGTTAGAAAACTCTCGGGATCTGGAGTTTTGGAGGATACAGCTTATGGTAAGGTTTTATTGTCAGTTAGAAATCCCTCGGGACCTAGAGTTTTGGAGGATACAGCTTATGGTACGGTTTTATTGTCAGTCAGAAAACCCTCGGGACCTGGAGTTTTGGAAGATACAGCTTATAGTAAGGTTTTATTGTCAGTTAGAAATCCTTTGGGACCTGGAGTTTTGGAAGATACAGCTTATGGTAAGGTTTTATTGTCAGAAAACCCTCGGGACCTGGAGTTTTGGAGGATACAACTTATGGTAAGGTTTTATTGTCAGTTAGAAAACCCTCGGGATCTGGAGTTTTGGAGGATACAGCTCATGGTACGGTTTTATTGTCAGTTAGAAATCCCTCGAGACCTGGTTTTTTGGAAGATACAGCTTATGGTAAGGTTTTATTGTCAGTTAGAAATCCCTCGGGACCTGGAGTTTTGGAAGATACAGCTTATGGTAAGGTTTTATTGTCAGTTAGAAAACCCTCGGGACCTGGAGTTTTGGAGGATACAGCTTATGGTACAGTTTTATCGTCAGTTAGAAAACCCTCGGGACCTGGACTTTTGGAAGATACAGCTTATGGTTAAGATTTATTCTGTGGCAATAAATAAATATTTATAACAATGTAATATGGAAAGAAAGCTTTGGGTTGTAATTCGGGTCATTTGGTCAAAGGTCAAGGTTACTGTAAATGTAAACAAGAAATTGATTTCTGCTCAGTTATTTATTTAAAGTTTCCCTTAAAGCTTGACCACAAGGTGCGGCTCATAGAAAGGAAGCCCTTCAGGTATTTTAATTACCTTCACCGCAAGGTACAGCTCATGGGAAGAAAGCTTAAGATTATTCGAGTCAATTGTTCAGATGTCAGGGTTCCTCAATAACACAAGTTATATCGGAGTTAAGCCCTCGAGGACGGCATTTATGGTTTGCAAACATCTCTTGTTTATATTTCAGCTTCTGCGCCAGAAGGAGGAAGGTGAAAGTGCATCATCAACATCCTCATCTCCCATCCCACATTCGTCAAGCCCTGTCATGTGTCGATATGGCAGAAAATGTACAAAGAAGGGATGTAGGTTCAGACATGAACATGATTCGAAGTAAGTGGGGAAAAACTTAACGATTCATGTCTGTGTGTCACATTGTCATATGTACACAGGAGTGATGTATGTGTTGGTAGGGTATGACTACTTGAAACTACCATGTTATAAAGATTGTTTGTTTCAATGGTGTTTTACGTCATTTTTAGCACATTTTAGTCTGTATACGATGTTCAATTTGTTGTGGTAGAGGCAGACCACCCCATTGCTACTAGATAGAAGCACTACTGTCTACCTCATGCCATTCGTAAGAATCGACACGTTCTCACAAGTTGAGCTCCAAGTGGGATTCGAACCAGCAGCGTTTGGAGGCGAGAAAATTTACAATGCAATGTCATTAACCCCTCCAACACTGACGCAATAATACATTTATTAAGTAATTGTTTATAATAATTAGCTGAAGACTTCACTTAGAGATGCTCAGATGACTACATAATTGGGTTTTGATGCGTTTAACAATCTGTGTGACAAAGGAATAAAAGAAAGGGTGCATATGTTAATATTTTGTGCATCGTTTTCAATGCTCTGTAAAAACCTTTTGACCCATTAAAGACCATTTCGTCTGGGTTTTTTTCTTTGCACAAAATGCATTTCGGTACTTTCAGTATTAAATCTGATTCATTGCAGAGACTGGTTACAGGATGATTTAATGAAGATACACACAGATGACGAGAATGACCCAGTCTGGATTCCATTCGGGCTGAAGGTACAGCTGCAGGAGAATGGATCACTGAAGATTGACGAGTTCTCGGATGATGATTCCTTGCCTAATAATCCAGGTGAGTATTATTGCTGGATAAAATGGTACCACTTTCTGTTCAGTACTGTTCTATAAAAACAAGTACCACTTTCTATTCAGTATTAAATGTTCTATAAAATCAACACAGCAACACAAAAATGTCTATTTTCAGTTTCATTATACAAAATGTCACAAAACTAAATAAAATTTATTTTAAATGTTCTGATCTGTTTTCAAAAAATCTAATTTCAGATACCAACACAAAATATTACGACTTATTAGGCACTGTATCTAACATTAAAGACAGTAAGGGTGGCGGCCATCTTGTCAGCCATATTAAGGTGGGAGAGACGTACCACCTGAGGAAGGAAGGGGTGACCACGACACAGTGGTACTTGTTCAATGACTTCTCCATCTCTGACGTAGAGAAGGTAAATAAATGTCTGTCCGTCCGTCCGTCCGTCCATCCGTCTGTCCGTCTTGTCTGTCTGTATGTCTGTTCTCAAATAATTATCAGCAGTAAAGGTGGAATGACAGGAAAGGTGCTAGATGTATGAAATGCCATTTGACATTTTCTCACTATCCATTGCAATGTTAAATGACTTCTCCATCTCAGACTCAGAAAGGTAAACAACCCTCAATTAAACGAACATTAAAGTCAATGTATTTATTTGGAAGATGCAGTAGTAACTTTCATTTAACTGAGGTAAGAAAAAAGGGAATAGTAAGCAAGTTTGATATATTTTCAGGAGGAGGCTGTGAGATTCAACCTGGAATGGAGAGTGCCTTGTACCATATACTTCATCAGGAGAAATATCACCAAGTTTCACGAGCTACAAGGTAAATAATGCATTTGACATTTATACCGTCTTTTACCATGTATAGTGCGCATAGTTGTCAGTGTAGATATATGGTACTTGAATGCACATTATCGCAGATTTTTGTATATAACGCTCACCCTCTCCACAAACTGTAAAAGGGGTTAAAACAAGAACACACTATACAAGGTAAATGATGGTGTCATAAATACGCTCGCAAAGTGAAGTGGGGGCTATATAGGAATCACATTGTCCGCAACGTCCCGTCGCGTCCCATCGCGTCCCATCCCATAACTCGTGTTCATTACTTGAAATTCCTCAAACACTTTTGAATGGGTTGTTAACTTCCTATAAACGTAACAACTGATGACATTATATCCCTCTACATCAACCATTGTTGATTGTCTTATTTATTACGGCCCTTTATTTCACTTAAAATTTAAGCCGGTGTATTCATCGCCTTCAGTGATAGTTCTAGGTTTGGTTTCCACTCAATAACTTTAGTTAGGAATGAGCTATTGGCATGAAACCTTTTCTGGATAGGTAGCTTATATGAAGAGGAAGCTTGCGATTGCATTTGGGGTCACTGGGTTCAAGTTCACTGTTACTAAAAATAGAAAATGGTTTCCGTTCAATAACTTCAGTTAGGAATGATACAGGCATGAAACTTTATGGATAGGTAGCTTATATAAAAAGCAAGCTTGGGATTGCATTTAGGGTCACTGGGTAACCCATTCAAGGTCAAGGTCACTGTTACTAAAGCAAGAAAAACAGTTTCTGTCCAATAACTTCAGTTAGGAATGAGATATTGGCCTGAAACTTTCTGGATAAGTAGCTTATATGAAAAGAAAGCTATGAATTGCATATTGAGGTCATTGGGTTTAAGGTCACTGTTACTAAAATAGAAAAACGGTTTCAGAGTATTTTCAGAATTATCCCCCGTATTACCCACTCTTGATAGCCTAATATGGACCTTTGTTTGACTTATAATTTAAGCGAGGGTATTCATCACCTTCAGTGATAGTTCTTAGGTTAGACTTGTTTATCTCCATACACAGATACAGTAATATATATTTGTCCAAAACTATTTCAAACTATCATCCAGTTATATATGCTTGCTGTTTCCTAAACCTTTACCTTCTTCAACATTGCAACTGTCTTACAAATGCCAGCACGGAGCGGGACATCCTTATTCCATGGATGGAGACTCTAGTTTTTCAAGCCTCTGTATGACTGCAGGCTTTAAAGTGGATATAAAGTGTGAACTATTTTCAAGACAATTTTATTTCTTGTGTTTGTAGTCACTAATCCTATCACAACTGGTGTTCTGTCTGATGAATCAACATTAATCAATCCTAAACGACGCAAGATGACTTTTACACCTCTCTTGGAGGAAGAGTATCCTAAGAAAGGGAACATAATTGGTCTGGATGCTGAATTTGTGTCTCTAAACCAGGTAAGAGTTATCTGTATTGGTAAAGGAATTCAAGATTTTTATACAAAATTTTCAAATTCTGTTGTCAGATTTAAATAAAATATCCACTCTTCAGGGATTTTAATTTTTGTTTTTGTTTTGTGATATTATGGAGCCTTAACATTGAAAGTCAGAATATCAAAAAAAATAGTTTGAAGCAAATAGTTTGAAGCCTTCTGTAACCATAAGTTGGTAACTTAAATAAGCATTAAAAGTTGATACGCAATTGAACTCGGTTGCAATGTAGAAGGGGAGTCCCTGTTCTGTATACAGATCCAGTTGTTTAAAGGGAATGTAGTCATACAGCCAAACAGTCTTTATGCCCTGAAAACGAAGTTTGAGGAGGTATATAGGAGTCACTCTGACGGTCGGTTTGTCAGTCAGCATTTTCAAAATATTGTCCGAGCTTCTTTTCGATAACCCCTGGATGGATTTTTCACAAAACTTTATGCATTAGTATGAAAAAAGACCAGTCCTGTATACCTCCCGCCATCCGTATGAACCAACAATTTCTCACAAGTTGAGCTCCCAGTGGGATTCGAACCCGCAGAAGTGAGAGGCAAGACGGTTTACAACACAACATTGTAACCCCTCGACCAGGGAGGTGCTCTGCAACGTGGTGGAGGAATCACAGTTCCATATATATAATGTCATAGTATACCATGTATTTAGTATTTACTATGCTTAGTGTGTGTTTCTAGATGAATTTAAATCTTGCAGTATGATAATACATCGGATATAAAGGTTATCTGCATTTTACATGGGTGATTGAAAGCCTGATCTTACACATGGGGGAAGATAAAAGTCACGCGCATCAACAATGACAAATCATTGTGTAAAAAAAACATGCAAAACGTTAGTAATTGGCGATGTCAGCGCATAAAATGTCAGTGATATGCAAGAAAAAGAATCTAGTCATGGGTATCCGGTTCCGATAGGGAATTCCAACCGTCCGTATAACCTCGGCGGATACCTTGTGTTCCCCATCTTTACCGGGTACCCATGAACGATCCCTATATTATTCCAGATCCTGAAATATGTAACATTTACCCAGACAATAATACAATCGAACCTTTTTAATCCAAATAAAACCCACTACGCTTGTAATTTTGATATTATTAGAAGAGTTATATCAGGTGTCAATAATTTCATATTGCTAATAAATATACTACTAAAGTTTGCTAAGCACCAAGAAAATCAATTCAACATTTTACTGTGGTTGGTTTTACCAACAGCAACAAACTCCACAATTCATTTTGTTTTACGATTAATTTCATTATTTTATTGTCAAAAATTGATAAGAAAACATTTTTTTTGTGTATTTTTGCATATCACCCACAGAATACAGTTTTGTGCGGTATTTGGGGTGAAAGGCGAAAAAGGTTTGGTGCTTTGCAAACTTTGATTAGTTCATTAGATAAAATAAACAAATAAGTAACTTTTTAGCTCTACCGTCCGTCCGTCCGTCCGTCTGTCCGTAAACTTTTTTTTGTAGCGACTACTCCTCTGAAACTACTGAATGGATTTTCATGAAACTTTACAGAAATGTTGCCCATGAAGTCTAGTTGATCCTAGCAAAAATTCATGTTGATGTAAAAAGCCAAGATGGCCGCCAGATCTAAAAATAGGTTTTTAAAAAACAAGTTTGTAGCGACTACTTCATGAAAACTATAAGTGATATTGATATGGGACTTTTCTAAAATGATCAGCATGACATGATGTTGGTCCTTGTCGAAAATCGTTTTGATTCAACGTTAAACATGGCTGCCAGAGGCCATCTTTGTTTACATAGAGTTATATAGTAAAAACTTGTAGCGACTACTCCTTTGAAACTACTTGGCAGATTTTCATGAAACTTTACAGGAATGTTGCTCTTAATGTCTAATTGATCCTAGCAAAATTTCAGATCGGCCAGAAATTCAAGATGGCCGCCACAGCTAAAAATAGATTTTTAAAAAAGAAGTTTGTAGCGACTACGTCTTGAAACTATAAGTGATATTGATATGGGACTTTTTGTAAAATGATCAGCATGACATGACGGTTATCAGAGTCAAACATTATTTTGATTCGACGTTAAACATGGCTGTCAGCGGCCATCTTTGTTTACATAGAGTTATATCATGAAAACTTGTAGCGACAACTCCTCTGAAACTACTTGACGGATTTTCATGAAACTTCACAGGAATGTTGCTCTTGATGTTTTATTGATCCTAGCAAAATTTCAGGTCGGCCGGAAATTCAAGATGGCCGCCACGGCTAAAAATAATTTTTCAAAAAACAAGTCTGTAGCGACTACTTCCTGAAATCAAAATCAATCAGTAGAGCTTCAAGGTCATTGACCTCTTGTTTTAATTTCTGTGAGTGAAAGATTTGGATTTCTCAGTGAAAGAATATTGATAATCGCTAAATATTAATAACTTACTTCGAACACAAAAATAACTAACTGTGATTTAGAGTTGAATAAAGTGTTGCTGACGTTGACGTCATCCGCCGATAACGTTCAATAAAGCGAATAATTGTGATTACAATCATATTTAAAATTTAATTTTTTAACTGCTGGGATCAATTATAGGGAAATCATTCACTCGATAGTAGGCTTTTTTTTTCTTCACTAACTTATATACGCTCGTTCGTGAAAAGAACCACACGTCCACCATCCTGTGAAGGATTTTAACTGCTGGGATCAATTATAGGGAAATCATTCACTTGATAGTAGTCTTTTTTTTTCTTCACTAACTTGTATACGCTCGTTCGTGAAAAGAACCACACGTCCACCATCCTGTGAAGGATTTCCCTATAATCGATCCCAGCAGTTAAATAAATAAACTGTTACTTTTACAGGAAGAGTCAGAGTTGCGGAGTGACGGGACCAGATCTACGTTACGCCCCAGTCACATGTCTGTGGCCAGGATAACGTGTATCAGGGGGTAGGTATTTATCTCATTTTGTTCAAAGTTCATGCGCTGCCATTTTATATTCATATTTAAAAGTTAGCAAATATCACGTTGGAGTAATCTGACAATTTAATATCATATATATTTTAAATTATAATGAGCTGTAAAATAAAACAGGCCGACTAGTAACAATTTGTACAGAATCATCTTTAAGTTAACACATAATTCTGTTATGGTGAAAGGCAATAGTAAGGATCGATTAATAATGAGTTGTAAAAAATAATCTCAACAAAATTATATAACTATAGTTTTGTTACTGTTTTCTGTTACTGTGTATGTCAATATGTAACTGTGTATTTCTGTATGTTACAGACAGGGTCCTTTACTGGGAGAACCTTTCCTAGATGACTACATCTGTACACATGAACAGGTAGTGTATGCTGTCTACCACTAGTGAGCATTTTGTATGGTCTGAATCTCATTTTAGAGAGAATATAACTATAATTAACTCTTTTTAATACCATAGTCTGAATGAGGATTATTCTATTAAAATATACCCAGCAATTTAATAAACATTAGTGGGTGAACCCTTTCTTCTGATATTTGGTTCTTTAAACTCTTGCATTTAAGGGGTGGGTGTTCAATTTCAAAAGTGCCTTCCTGGGTCCAGTGTATGTTTTAATGGACTACACAATCATTATTTATGTTTTATTCAGGGGCATAGCGTGGCCTGTTTTCAACAAACTAATACGAGGTGCGATGCGCTGAATGGGGGAGGGTTTGGGGGTATTGGTTCTGCTTCCGCAAAAGGTGGTGCGGGGGGCCTCCCCCGATATATTTGTTTCATCTTTGGACCAGAATGGTGCTCGTACACTTGATATTTGTCAGTAATATAGACATATCCTCGCAATTGTTTTTATTTTCCACCCTTACCCCCTCCTCCCCATGCTTTTTATTGCGTTTTTCAACTAGGATTTTGATTTAGATTTTTCGAAGTTACTCCCGGGAGTAAGGGAGTATGCCACACTATGCCCCTGATATTATTAAAGCCAACTTGGGTGAAACATTACCCATATTACATATTTTGTTTAAATAAGTGATCATGTTTGATATCGTGTATTTCTAAACTTGGATTCACCGAAGTACCTGAGTCTGACCCAAACTTGAGTATCAAGCCTGGTGACTCCACTCAAACCGTCACCTGATCTCGCTAAAGATGGGTATATATCAAACAGTTCTTCTATTTCACCTGACAGGTTGTT
The DNA here is from genome assembly GCA_037043455.1 of Cyrtodaria siliqua. NCBI lineage: Eukaryota > Metazoa > Mollusca > Bivalvia > Adapedonta > Hiatellidae > Cyrtodaria > Cyrtodaria siliqua. The sequence continues at coordinate 17,148 of JAWPHD010010898.1, read as the reverse complement.
GACTACCTGACCCAATACTCGAGTATCAAGCCCTGAGACCTTGACCCCACCATGTCAAACCATCATCTGACCTCACTTAAGTTCACAGTTATGTTGTTGCTATATATACCAAACAGTTCTTCTATCTCACCTCACAGGTTGTCGACTACCTGACCCAATACTCGGGTATCAAGCCCGGAGACCTTGACCCCACCATGTCAAACCGTCACCTGACGACATTGAAGGCAACCTATCAGAAGATCCGCTACCTCGTAGATACTGGGGTTACGTTTGTTGGACATGGACTGAAGAAAGACTTCCGAGTCATAAATATCAATGTAAGAGTTTGAATTACCAAGTGTTGTCTAATACCATGTGTACATTATATACAATACAAAACTGTGTACTGGATGTTTTGTTGGTTTGGAGTGAATATCTAAGTGTATTTTTTATCCAGATATTAGAACATATATGAGTTTTCTAAAACTGAGATAAAAATAATTAAATTCTAAAATTGAGGTAAAAATAATTCAATTCTAAAATTGAAATAAAAATAACTCCAGTATTCACTTCAAGCCAGCAGATCTTCTTTGTATTATATACTCACAATGTTGTATGTGTTGAACATGCAATGTCTTATGCCACTGTTCAATTTACTGGTATATGTATGCAAAACATTTTTATTTTCATTTGTCTGAAGGTGTTATTTTGCTTATTCTCTAAAGGGAGAATTTTTTTGATTGTATAAAACACATATAATGTAATTAATTGCTGATGAACTGTTAAATAAAATTCACAGGTTCCCATCTCTGTTCTGTATTCACTGGTTCCCGGTCTGTTCTATATTCACAGGTGCCGAAGAGCCATATAATTGACACAGTGGAGCTGTTCCATCTACCCAGACAGAGAATGATCTCACTGAAATTTCTTGCCTGGTATTTCCTCAGTAAGTTGAGTTTTACTTTTAGTGCTAAGGTTTAGTACACAATTGAGTATGGACAGTTTTATTTCAATCTCAGTATTCTGAATATCGTTACATTGTTTATGATTGAATCACTTGTGGCCATGGACTGGAAAGTTCCCATCTTAGGTGTGGTATTACAGTAGATAAAGGTTATCTCCCTTTTAATTACACAATTGTCTTATCGCAATTTTTGATAAAAGTTGAAATTATAACTTTGGCCATGGTTCAAGTACAACAAACTTGAAAGCAATGAAAATGTTCTTAGTTCTACTGCAAGAAGTGGACAAGACTTTGTTCGTTCGTTTAAACGCATTAATTAGCCCATCAACATGAAACAACAAACTGCTAAAACTGCTTACCAAATTGGTATGTTTATACATTTGCATACCGATTTAAATGTCTATAATGATATCCGTTCAGTTCTTGACCACATAACTATATATGACAGGTTTGGTCTGAAATTTATATATAAAGATCATAGCTATTTGCCATCGGTATGTCTCAACAATGAATAGAACTCCCATAACAGAGACTCCTCCGAACTGACTGAATTTTATAGAGGATCTTAGAGTGACTGTGTATTATTGATTTTAAGATACGAGGCTCTGCCTAGTATCCTATCTTTTTATCCAACATTTTCATTAAAGTCAGTAATACACAGTCACGAATGTAAGATTCTGTTTATCACATAACACACCTGTTTCACTTTAATGTTGTCAATTTACCTTATATACCATGGCAATTTGTAAGAGAAATCATGACGTCGTTTTGTTTGCATAACGTCGCTGCATTACGCGGCTATGAATGCATTCGCCCTACAAATAATGTGACACCTTAAACCAAATTTAACGTTATTAACATGCATTTTATGAAGTAAGATTTCAAATAATGATATACCAAGCAAACAATTGGGAATAAATGTTTTACTGTATACAAACACAGTGATTTGGTCCTCATTTGCATCTGTAATACACTAGTGTATTACGAGAAATAAGTCAGGGCTTTATTGCACTCCCAGAAGCCATGTTATGTGATACATGTATATCACAAACTGAATAAAGTTGAATTATATTAACATATGTGAGATTCTGTTGAAACTATACAGAAATAAAGAGTAATCTAAACAAATGTTATTTATTGAAACATTTGAAGAATACTTCAACTTCACTTCTGCACTGAGCATCAGATTAAAAAACAGCAAAATTAAAGTACAAACATTTTTATTTTTACTCATTTCAAGACAAATACAAATACTTGATTGGCAGTAGAAATAGAATGATTTGAAAGAAGTTGATCAGTACAGCTTCATGGAAGGAATACTTTACCTTCACTACTACAGGAACAACCTCCGGGCATCAGGTTAAAAAGACAAGAAATACAATACATACATTTTTATTTTTACACATTTCAAGATAAATACAAATATTTCATTACAGAGATCAACATCCAGTCTGTGACGCACGACTCGGTGGAAGATGCACGGACAGCACTTCAGTTGTATCTGAAATATCAGGAAATGCAGAAGGAAGGAGTGGACAAAGTGCGCAAAACTATTAAGGAGATGTACGAATTTGGGCGCAAAAATCAGTGGAAGATTCCGGATGTCGAGGAAGAGGCAACAGAAGACACGCTTGTGGCTTTCTTGTAAATACAGCTTGAGTGCTGATGAAACACTTCTGGCTTTCTTGTAAATACAGCTTGAATGCTGATGAAACACTTCTGGCTTTCTTGTAAATACAGCTTGAATGCTGATGAAACACTTCTGGCTTTCTTGTAAATACAGCTTGAATGCTGATGAAACACTTCTGGCTTTCTTGTAAATACAGCTTGAATGCTGATGAAACACTTCTGGCTTTCTTGTAAATACGAAACGAGTGTAGAAGACACCTTTCTTGTAAATGCAAATTGAGAGCTGATGACACTGTTTCAAAATGAGTACTGATGACACACTTATGGCTTTCTTGTAAATACAGCTAGAGTACAGAAGACACATTAGTGGCTTTGTCGTAAAGGCTTGTTCATGTACAGTGTTGACAAAGCAAGAGACTGTATTGGAAGTTGGTTTAGACAAAGCCAACACAAAAGTCTAGATTCTAGAATATATTGATGCTGTTAATGACCTAGCTATTATAAAGGAGGTATATAAAATCGCTCAGAATATTCAGTACAAGGACAATTAATTCTGGTATATTGAAGATTAAAACATTGCTGAAACTGTAAAACTTGGAATGGGCTGGTAACTAGTGGCAACAGGAAAAGGCTATAATGATGCACTGCCAGGCTGTCAGATCTCTAGTATCCAATAACTCTTGGACTTCCATTTGGAAAGGAGTTTAAACTGCAACATAACTGAGCTGAAATAAACAACATGGCAGTCATAAGCACATGGCAAGTGACAAAAGCGTTTCATGGAACACCCTTCTAGGTCTTCACGATGCTGCATGTGGGAACATGGCTCATTAATAAATGGAATGTCTATTATAGAATTCGCAGCAAATCAGTAGTTTTGCAAGTTAGAATGTTCTAGGCTCATTATTTGTGTTTTATCTCTATGTAAATGGAGAATGAGCCTGGCATGTTCATTCCTGTTTGGCACCATATAACCTTTCTGGTGTTGGTGCGCTGTAAAACCCAATAGTAGTATCAATCGACCATTTTTGCTCTCATCTGTCAGAACTTGTTGCAATATTAACTCAAAATTAATATTTGAAGGTATAAAGGATTGAATGACATCAAGTTCATGGTGTCTTGCCGTTTTTGGTAAAAAAGGGAGGAACATAATGTGTTACTTTTCCATTGACGACAATGTTGATTTTGCTTTGTTTCTCACCGCATGCATGTACTAGATCAACCAGACATGGTTGTAGTCTATCAGACATAATAATATAACTTGTTGTCAGGTTTGTGCTAATACGGCTGTCCTACACAGAGCAGATTCACAAATGATACTGACCTTAAAACTTAATTGTCATTCATTTTATGTTTGGGTTTCTGTTTCTGTTTAGGAACTAAATGTAAATGGGCGAGACATTGTAACTTGACAGGAGTTGCACCCATTTAGCCATTGTTCTTGACATATTGTAGCAGAGCTAGGGAAATCAAAATCGTTTGTCAACCTTTTTGTACGCATCAGAGCAGCGCAGACGAGCCTTTACTTACGTGGCATTATTTCTTTAGGTAAACTTTAATATCAAATTTTATTTCATCATATAAATGGATCCCCGTGTGTCTTCTCCATGAAACCACATCTGCAAATGTGGAAACATGGCTCCATCATAAATTTAGTGTCTACAAAAGAATTTGCAGCAACTCTGCAGTTCTGCAGATTAGAAGGTTCTAGGCCTGTTCTCCATAGTTTATCTAGATGTAAATGGAGGATGAGCCTGGCATGTTCATCCCTGTTTGGCGCCATATAACATCTTTTGTGTTGGTGCACCGTAAAACCCTAATTCAATTCATATAAATGGTTGAACAATGTTATATTTGTTATTATTTTGCATACTATCATGGATATGTACTTCATTTCTCAATAAATGTGCAATGAATAATATATACTTACCATAATGTGTTACTTTATTAACTCAAGAAATAAACAAAGCAGAACCAGTTGGAACCAGTTCCATTCTCACATCTCTGAGTTACAACTGTGTCCCAAATCTTAATCTACCAAGGCAGGAATGTAAGTGTTCAGATAGTACCTGGATAAGGGTACTGTTGTAATACGCTGGTTGGCGAGAATACTCGAGACAAAATGTGTCGGCACTCCCATTAATCAGCATAACGGAGCGCTGCCTGATGGGGCAGTATACGCCCTTAAACAAATGAACTTGTATATTGATATTGAATCATCGAAAACTTAAGTTACACCATTTAACCTGATACAGGGTTGCCAGCGATCTTCAAAAATCAGGGAAATTTGATTTTTTTCAAGGTCAGGGAATTGTCAGGAATTTTGAAAAATGATCAGGGAAATTTGAATTTTCTGAAAAGTGTGGTATGGGGTGGGGTGGGGGGGGGGGGGGGGGGGGGGGCTTTTTTGTAGAGAAATTGTGTGGCTGTGGCAGTCTTCACGTTACACACTGATCAGTTTTAACCTTTAATGCAGATCCCTTTATATTTTTGTCATTTTATGGTTGTTAATACAATAATACCCAATAATGAACAGATGCATGAGTAGATTTTTTGTCATGTTAATTAAGTTGATATGTGTGAATATGTACTGATTTTACTGACCATGTATCATGTACCTTTCACAGGTTAGCATTGTCCAGATCTGTGTATGTTTTGAAAGCTTCCTAGAACTGCATTGCAGTATAAAACATGAGACTGTCAACATTCTGTTGTTTATATACATAATAATTGATGTAACATATGTTTCAATTTGAATTGAATATGGGTGGAATTGTCAACTGTTATAAGGTGAGTGAGGAAGCCGATAAAATTGCGTCATATTGGTCAATGAAAAATTACATTTGGTCTGGGAAAAGTCAGGGCAGAGTCTGGGAATTATGTGACCCCAGGTGCTGGCAGCCCTGTGATAAATCTTCTCTGAATCTGGGATGATAATTATAAAGCCCTGTCTGAATCTACCTTTTGAATTTAATACTTCTTGTGATCAACATTTCGCTGGGACTTGTGTATAGATGACACAAGCGATCAAGCGGAAACGGAATGGCACAATGTGAGTATAACAGAACCCGAAGGCAAATTCCTAAAACTAAATGGACCTGATGACGTGCATGCCACATGCCATGTGGGAAGTCGCTGTTATATATAGTATTGGTAAATTGAAGATATGTTAAATTAGCTATCCCGCTAACAACAGCCAGATTTTACAACAGAGGTACGTTGTTTCTAAAGCTACTGACAACGAGGTATATATATAACTTAGTATTTTGAGAATCCCAACTGCAGACAAAATATAAACGCCTTTAACCAGCCAGACCAAACCCCAAAACTGGAGCGTCGAATAAAGAGTTACCAACTCATAATTCATTTTACGCATATTTTAAAAATCTGTAAATAAACCTTTACTTTTAATCGGCACATATACATTATGATTATTTGTATGATGTGCACACATGGGTAGAGTTTTGTGAAAAGGTTTTGTTGTGTAATTTTGCCGTTCTTTGGAGGGTTAGTTTCTTCACTACTAGTTGAGTGCATATGTACATTAAATATGCAGCAGAAACACATTATGCTGGTTTTACTAGTATTTGGATTGGCACCCATTATTCTTCCAGATTGCCTCCAGTCACTTTTTATAGTAAAGCCTTTTTTGACTTCATATAAAACTAAGTTTAAAGAGACACACGTCCATCTTAATCAGTAATAACAGAATGAGTAAAGCGTCTTCATGGCCGAATGGTTAACGACGTTGCGTTGTAAACCTTCGCCTCTCACCGCTCCGGGTTCGAATCCCACTGGGAGCTCGACTTGTAAGTGAGGAAGTGTTGATTCTTACGGATAGCGGGAGGTGTACAATACTGGTTCTACCCAGGAAAAGTGGGTGGTCTGTCTCTACCAGAAAAAATCGAACCGTCATATATAACCTTACATGTGTTGAAAATGACGTAAAACACCAAACAAACAAACAAAACGGAATGATTTTTCAGAGTTTTCTCAGGATTTAGCGTACATTCAGTACCCTCCATAATGTTTCAAATGTGAACATAATATTGAATACGTTCAATTTGTAATTCATTAACGTTTTGTGATATATTTTTGGTTCTAGTAAAACTTTTTCGAATTTGAAATACATTGTTTTTTTGTAATCTTCAATCAGATTAATGCTTACGCCATCGAAAACATAACACGGGATATATTTCATATATTTAAACAATTCTTGGCTAACAGTTATTTCAATATCGCTGTTTTGTGACGTCTTTTCTGAATTTTACAGAAAGTCAAAGGCTATAGACACGAAGATACTTCGCACCTCGAAAGTTTACCAGAATGTTGGGTATGCTCCGAACCCTGGCAAGGAAAAGCGGAACCAAATACCGTACACGAAGCAAGACGACGGTGCCAAGAAGGGAAAGTCCAATATGCAGGAGTCACCGATAGGAAGAGGTACATTATTGTTTCTTATGAAGCAAGGTTTATAGTTTCCTGCCCTCTCCGTAGGGATTCTGTGTGTCTATGTGTTTGATACTGTGGTATATAATTGGTATCTATTGTTCATGGATCAAGTTCCCACAAACAATGGCCATGTGATCTATTGTATTTTAGAGTTGTTTATGGGACAATACAGGCTTTTGTAAATATCTATTGTACGTTTTATTGACTCAAATTTATGTATTCTCTCTAAAGCGAGTTATAATGTTACATGTAAAAGATAAACATGACTTAACATATGGATTTGTTGACTTTTATTTAAAGAACGCACAACAATCTTGATACATGTATATTTGTGTGTCACCTGCGTAGCGTGGCAGACACTTGTGGATCACTTTGCCAGTCATCTGTCGTCTTTCGTCATCCGTGACACGTTAACCTTCAACCAAACCTTGGTCATAACTGGAAAAGTATTTGACCTATGTTCATAAAACTTCACCACATCCTCATCTTACCTCAAGGAACGTTATCAATGTCCAATAACTAGATCATTTTGACATAGTTATGCCCCTTTTCATAAAACTTTAACCTGCAACCTGACTTGGCTCATGAAACTCTATACATTTCCTTCTTATCAATTATCCAATGCAGATGCCCCTTTTCATCAACTTAAAAAAAAATCTGCTTCACAATTCATGAAGGATAGCATACCCCTGTCTTCAAACTTTATAGTTAGATTCTACTTTCTGAAATAAGCACACGGCGGTTGACACAGGTGTTCTGCAGAATGCCCTTTTAGTTTTACTTACTATTATCTAAAAAAGATTCTCCGTTGTTTGTTTGTATAGTTTCGTCTAATAGAAATACATGTGTGTAAATGTAAAGAACATATTTTTGAAAATGGAAATAACTCAATCTGATAACTATAGATTACACATGTCCTTATCTTAAATCTAATTTTACTAAATATTATAGAAATCAGTTTTTATTTTCCAAAATACATGTATTAATATTTTTATTTTAAAACAAACCATCAATATGTAATATATAGTCTGCTCTCAGCAAGTTGGCTTTTAAATAACCAACGAGCTGAGGCAGACTCTATCTTTTTTGTAGCATGATGTACTTAGTAACACTGTGATGTCATAGTGACCGTACTCTAAATTCCAATATCTGGTAGTTGTAGTACGGTATAGCTACGCCCCTTTAGTTACCCTAAATTATAATATTTAATGCTCTGCATTCATCAAAGGAAATCCATTCATGTCGATACCGAAGCGTTTCCGCAAAGTTGACCTGAAGTTATCTAAACTGGGTCTGGAAGATTTTGACTTCAGGCATTACAACAAGACCCACTTTGATGGGCTGGAGATCCACATCCCCAATGTGTACTGTAGTAGTATGCTGCAGGTACGGCCTCGCTATACGTTACTGCTCTCAGTATACCTGCTTTAAAAAAAAGTGGGGTCAGTAAGATGTATAGTGCACTATTGTTTGGGGCCCTTGTTGACTTTTCAGACAAAAAAGAACTAGTTACTAAATAAGATGTATATCAAAGGTTCTTCTTCATTAAAAGAACACACGGCAGTATTGAAGTATTTGTCAAACCTTTAAAATTAGCATTACAATTTATTACTCCAATATATTGACTTTAAACCTGCTTGCATGAAATTAAATATTGAGGTACATGTAATACAATTTGGAGTATAGTTTTTCTGCGTCATTCCGTGAAAGGTTTAAATATATTATTGGTACGCTATACTCAACTATAAGTATATAAAACTATAAAATTAATACCAATAAAGAATTGCAAATAGTCCAGTTATGAGCAAATATATTAAAAGGACGTGCACGTGGTGAGTTTCTAAAATAAATCCAGATTGCCGAATATGCCCCTTTTAATATTCTGCATGTGAAGTTTCTTTTTGCATAAGGCCAAATTAAATTATATGTGTGGTTCAGGTTTCCCGACAGACCCCGTTTTTAAGGGCTGTATCTGATATTAACAAATATATATTTAAGTTAGTTTATTAGGTTTTAAAAGTACTGAGTGAAAAAAGAAAAAGAAAAAAGAAGACAAAATAGAAAATAAAATATTTTCCCTATCTACCTAACCTATATTTTCAGCATGTAATCCACTCACAATTTTGTTTAGTCTAATTATACTTATATATTGCAGATGTTCTTTTTCATCGAGCCACTACGAGTGAGGTTACTGAACCACCTGTGTGACCGCGAGTTCTGCTTGTCATGTGAGCTGGGCTTCTTGTTTCATATGTTGGATATACAGAAGGGACAAACATGCCAGGTATGTGTTGGTTTGGTACATGTATACATATCGAGGGTTGAACGTAAATCCATGTTATTAAAGTGCATTTTGGTAAATTTTACTGAGAAGCAAAAAACATCAAAAAATCTGTGAACAACAATATATCCATACATTTTATAATATGATGTACTGAGAGATCGACTTTGTGAGAAAGTGTCGCTTCTTACGGACGGCAGGATGTATACATCACTGCTTCTACCCAGGACCAAGTGGGTGTCTGCCTCCACCACAAAAAAAATTGACCATCATATATAGCCTAAAATGTGCTGATATTTAAGTAAAACACCATTCAACCTACCAACCAACAAATGTTTATGGTCCTTTACCAAGTTTGTACAAATGATGACCCTGGTGTCAAATTTGAACACAAGATTTTAATATGTACCCAATAAAATGAAAATGAAGGGTAATACGCATATGACCAGGAAATTTATCGACAATACCCAATACAATTTGGCCATACTCAATTAAATATAGAGAATATTATATCGGTGCCATTTACTACTAAGTTTATTAGGTGAGGCTCTGCTGAGCCGTTCTGCATTTTCAGATGAGCCTAATAAACTTGATGTTAAAGACACTGATATATATTCTTTTTACCATGTAGATTATCCATATTTTGATGTTAAAGACATAAAGTTTAATAACCAGTGTTTTTGAGATACGGGAAATATCTCCCAAGGTAGATTAATGGCCCCGATATAAGAACGAGTGCGGGATATAAGAACGAGTGCAGAGCACTCGTTCTTATATTGGGGCCATTTTTCTACCTCGGAAGATATTTTCAGTATCTCAAAAGCACTGGTTATTAAACTACCAGTATATGACATAATTTAAAATGATATTTTATTAATATTTCTAATGATTCACGCCTTTTTACACCAGTTTGCATGAGAACGCCAAGACGACGTAACGTCATCCATGACGTTACGTCATACAAGTGGAACCGAAACTCTTCGTTAATTTCCGTAATCGTTATTTCCTAGTGGCGGAATCTGACGAAGACGTCCGTAAAACAATCAGGATGTCATTTGGTATTCCCATCACTGACGGAAAAGGCCGAGCAATGTTCCGTACTGGAAAATATCTCCCACTGGAAGATATTTCCCAGTAGAGCAAACGAGTAGATATAGCTTTTCTATTCCCAGTATTTCCTATACAAATCACAGACAAATATGTAATATACTGATATAATATTCTTTTTACCATGTAGATTATCCATATTTTCTGTATAATTTACTTGCGTTATCTAAACATGCTAAAAACAAAATATTACGCTGGTCGAGTACGCGACCATAATGTTTTTCTTCATGCCATTTTATGACGCAAGATAACGTTACGTACAATAAACACAAAGGAATTTTGCATTGATTTGGCTTTATTCGTCCGTGTCTAATAAAGCAAAATTTATTAGGTCACACCTTTATATGGCAGAAAGTGCATATCTATATGATAAAATCAAAACTATGTGGTAATACCCAATTGCCTTTCAAAGCTTACCTGTTGCTCTGTTTATAATACATACATAACATATGTAAATATAATACACGTAAATAACATATGTAAATATTATACAAAATGTTTCAAGAGATTGAACATAATGGAAACATATTCTCACAACTTACATTTTATGCCCATCTCTCAACATCAAAAGAAAACATGTAGCTTCACTCTATTCATTTTGTGTCGCATGTGTACTTGCCTATAAAGTGACATATAAATGGTTGCAAGAGGTGCTGATTTTGATTTAAGAAATAAAACATTTCCAGCGAGTTTATATTGTCCCAGAGCAATACCTGGTGGGCGGGACTTAAATATCATTGCAATTTTGATGGGTTTCAATTCCCAAACAGCAGGTTTTGATCTCACACAATATACCCCCCCCCCCCCCCCCCCTTTCACAAATATTGCAAGATTACATCTGGGACAATATACACCAACTGGAAATATTGTTTTCTTAATTATATTATTCTGATTAAGGAAGCAAATTGTAATACTGTTATGAGCTGGTTATAATATGAATGTTAACCCTTAACCCGCTAAGCACGACTATATTAGCCTTTGAGTAACTCGCAGTCTTATCAGGGTTTACAATGTGGCTGCTGATCAGTCATTTTCACCAAAACACCCCTTTGTCACATAAATGGAATGGTCTTAATTCAAAGAAAGAACAGTCCATTATACATATGTAGTGGGTTAAGGGTTAAATAACTTGCATTTCTTGCCATAGCATATACATTTAAGAATTTGATTCATTTTTATTTTGGCATTTAAAACTGCATAAACGTCAAGAAAATGTGAGTCAGTTCTTATATTGGCCAAGGGCCAGCAGAGCTTATGGGATGGTGTGATGTCCGTCGTCCGTCGTCCGTTAACTTTTCTTCAAACGACTTCTCCTCAGAAACCGCTTGGCTAATTTTGACCAAACTTCACATGGATGATCCTTAGATGAATGCTTTTTAGATTTGTTAAAATTAGGTCAGCGCTACATCCAAGATGGCTGCAATTACCATATATAGTCGAAACCTTAAAAAATCTTCTTCTCCAGAACCGCTGGACAGATTTCAACAGTTTTTCTTTTAAAATGATCGTCAACGCCTAGACTATCAAGATTGTTCAAATAAAGTCCTCGGGGTCAAAAATGGCCGTGCCCCGGGGGTCCAAAGTTTGTATATTGAGGTTTTGCATGTTTTTCATATGGACATATAGGAAAAAACTTTAAAAAATCTTCTTCTCTGAAACCACAAGGCACAGAGCTCTCACGTATTACATTTAGAATCAGCTTATGGTCCTCTGCTAAGTTTGTTCAAATGGTGACCCTGGGGTCAAATTTGTCCCCGCCCCGGGGGTCACAATTTTACATAGACGTATATAGGATTTTTTTCTTCATCTTCTTCTCGGAAACTACAACAGCCAGATGTTTGATATTTTGCATTTACTATAAGCTTATGGTCCTTTACCAAGTTTGTTCAAATGGTGACCCTCGGGTCACATTTGGCCCCGCCCCAAGTGTCACATGTTTTACATAGACGTGTATAGGGAAAAACTTAAAAAGTCTTCTTCTCTGGAACTGCAAGAGCCAGAGGTTTAATATTTTGCATTTGCTATAAGCTTGTGGTCCTCTACCAAGTTTATTCAAATGGTGACCCAGGGGTCACATTTGGCCCCACCCCGGGGGTCACAGTTTTACATAGGCTTGTATAGGCAAAAATGAAAAAAAATCTTCTTCTCTGGAACCACATGGCACAGAGCTCTCATGTATTACATGTAGCATCAGCTTATGGTCCTCTACTAAGTTTGTTTAAATGCTGACCCTGGGGTCAAATTTGTCCCCGCCCCAAGGGTCACAGTTTTACATAGACTTATATAGGATCTTTTTTTTAAAAACCTTCTTCTCGGAAACTACAAGAGCCAGAGGTTTGATATTTGACATTTTTTATAAGCTTTGGTCCTTTACCAAGTTTGTTCAAATGGTGACCCTGGTGTCACATCTTGCCCCGCCCCGGGGTCACAGTTTTACATAAATGCTTGTATAGGGAAAAACTGAAAAAAAATCTTCTACTCTGGAACTGCAACAGCCAAACGTTTAATATTTTGCATTTGCTATAAGCTTATGGTCCTTTACCAAGTTTGTTCAAATGGTGACTCTCAGGTCACATTTGACCCCGCCCCAAGGGTCACATGTTTTACATAAACATGTATAGGGAAAAACTTAAAAAATCTTCTTCTCTGAAACTGTAAGAGCCAGAGGTTTAATATTTTGCATTTGCTATTAGCTTATGGTCTTCTACCAAGTTTGTTCAAATAGTGACCCATTGGTCACATTTGGCCCCACCCTGGGGGTCACAGTTTTACTTAGGCTTGTATAGGCAAAAACTGAAAAAAATCTTCTTCTCTGGAACCACATGGCACAGAGCTCTCATGTATTATTTTGCATCTGATCTTAGCCAAACTTTAGCAGATTTTATGGCTTTCTTTTTTTTTTCTTTCTTTTTTTATTTGTTTACATTTTTCTTTTTTCTTTTTTAAATATTTTTTTTTTCTTTTTTTTTTTTTATTATTTTTTATTTTTTATTTTTTTTTATTTTTTTTTAAATTTTTTTTAATTTTTTTTTTTTTTCTATGTTGGACCAGTTGGACCAGTAACAGAGGAGTTATGGCTCTTGATTTAGTTAAAAATGCTATATTTTGCCTCATTAATATGGTAGGGCCTTTATTTTTCATCTGATCTTTACCAAGCTTTACCAGATTCTTTAGTTATAGCCCTTGATTTAGTCAAAAAGCTGTTTTTTGCCCGAAACTTCCAATAAAACATAAATGGCAGTCACTCGCTTCATTGATGTTATAAGAGCCATGTTAGCCAGTAGAGCGTCCACAGGCCCTCTTGGGCCTCTTGTTTCATAGTACCAACAATTTGCCTTGGGAGAATGATAATGATAAAAAGTGCAAGAGAGACAATGGAATATATAGCAATTATTTATTGAGACACATTGGATGCATGTACAAGAGCTCTGCCTCCTTGAAAAATGAGGTTTATTCGAAATTAAACACTAATTTTGTTAATTGAAAGATTCAATTAAATATTAATAATAAATAAAACAAAAGCATAGGAAGTTTAGACCATGAGTTATGCAATAAATGCAAGCGAAAAAAGGGGATTGTCGGTGACCATGCTGTACCCATTTTTGTAAATTTTATATTTCTGTTGAATTATTTATAATACAAATGAAAGTGCTTCCTATATTCACTGGGTTTAAATGTTGATGTTTTAAAAATGTTTTATACCATACATGTTCTTACTTGTTATCTGAGTGTGGCTAAAATTGCTATTACAGAAATTATACCTTAAGTTTTTTCAGAGTGGAGTTCTGTGGGAAAGTTAAACCGAGTTTAAATTCTTGTTTTCTGACATTTTTAACAAAACAGTACAAACAGGCATTCCAAATTTTAAAATATAAGGAACATAATGAATTTCCACCACTTTATCTCTTTAAGTCACTATCCCGCCATTAACAGGCACATTTTACAACATATTGTACACCGTTTCTAAACTTACTGATGACGAGGTATATAAATAACTTACATTATTTCAGAATCCAAACTCTATAGACACAGAATAAATGGCTTTAGCCAGCCAGACCAAACCACAAAACTGTTTGGCAAGTTAGTTTCTTTAAAGGGACACACGGCAATCTTGATTTGTTTGAAACTCACGGCGTCCTGTTAGTTTTTCTACATCAATTGCATTTGTTAAATCATTAATATTAATTATAAGAATAGTATAACATGTATAAAGCAAATTGTTTTTGCATATTACTAATTGTTGATTATAATTCACTAATAATGTATTCAAACCTACGGTAGAGTAACGAAGAGAAGTTAAAATCATAATTGTATTTAATACATGTATATGCAAGCAGGTTTACTGTCAAAATGATACTGGATTAATAATTTAATAGGCTAATTTTAATGTTTGATGAAATCTTCAAGATTGGCGTGTGTCCCTTTAACAATTTAAGTTGACTCATAAAATAACCAGACGTTACTTAATCAAGTGTTGTATTTATACAAATGAAGGTACCCTATATAAATATATAACATTCAACATCAACACGTTATGTTTATTCACCAATGTTTGGGCGCATTATCATGATTATCAGTATGAATATAAACAATAAATACCGGACATTACATAATATTGATGAAGTGACATGATGTTAAGCGGAATATTTTGCAGTTGTTATTAGTGATACTGACAGATGACATGATAGTAAATAATAATAATACAAATTAGCTTTAAGGGATCAAAGATACACAATTTCCTATAAGGAATTCATAACAAAATAGTCCTTTAAACCATTGCTCATATAATCTGACAAATACTCCTTTATACCCTCATAGTGTATTACTGCCAATATCCACAATGTACTCAAACTGTGACATCACGAAGCACATGTATGGATTTGAATGTTTTTTTTATGCCCGCGAAGGGTGGCATATAGTAGTCGCACTGTCCATTCATCCGTCCGTATCATTGTGTCCGGTAAATAACTGACATTCATGGACCGATTTTCAAATAACTTGGCACAAGAGCTCCCACAACAAGCAACTTGTTGCAAAATCCAGATCCTTGACTCCAAGGTCAAGGTCACACTTAGAGTTCAAAGGTAAAAAAGAAGTACTTTGGTGTCCATATTTCGTGTCCGGTAAACATTGACAATTTTTCAAATTTGGTACAAGTGTTCAACACAACAAGACAACGTGTGGCGCGCAAAATCCAGGTCCGTAGCTTCATGGTAAAGGTCACACTTAGAGGTCAGTTCAAAAGGAAATACTTTCGTATCCATATTTCATGTCCGGTAAATAACTGACATTCAAATAACCTGCCAGAAGTGTTCACCACAACAAGACTGTGGCATGAGCAAAATCCAGGTCAGTAGCTTCAAGGTCAAGGTCACACTTAGAGGTCAGAAGATTTTTAGCACATGTTAGACCATATGTAATGGTCGATTCTTTTGTTGTAGAGGCAGACTACTGGGTAAAATCAGTATTGTATACCTGCCATCAATACCAAATGACGAACAAACTTATGTTTGTGTTTTATATCCTCGTACGGAAAATAGAATGAAATGTGTCTCGATGACATAATTCAACGATCATGCAAAGCACAGACATATTAATAAAGAACATGTCCACAATACTTAACTAGAACCGATCAACGGCATGCGCATGCCATCGGAAATCCCCACACATGCTTACCTATTTACATACTTGATATTTGTCACTCACAATTATCACACACCCCAGTTTCTAGATTTATCAGCTAAATAGCCTCCAACAGTAAAGCACCAGTGTAAAAGGACATGGAAAAATAATACACTCAGCGGAGTCTGAACCCAGGGACACTGTTTAACTGAAGCGAACGTTCTACCGTGTGACCACTAAAGCTAACTCGATGACCAGGAAGTAACATTGTATTTATAAACCAATATATTAACATACACCCCCAACTGAGTCCTACAACATACCTCCACATTTGATATTTTTTGCAACTCACAATTCACAAATACACCCATTCCATCCCCACTTCAGTACAATATTGAAGGTCAATTTGTTTGTGGTGGGGGCAGACAACCAACTTTTTCCTGGGTAGAACCAGTACTGTATAACTCATTCTGTAAGAATACATAATTGAATTAATAACATCAGCCTACAGTTTACTCAACAACTTGAAATGGACACGGATGCCCCCACTGAAAACAATCAGCAAAAAACATAAATATTTACAAAAAAGATCTGTAACTCCAGTAATATAATGTTAATCAATATGCACATCTTAACATCATATGTAAGCATCCTGCAAAGTTTTGAAATGATCAGTTGAAAACTGTGGGAGGAGATAGACACACAAACCTTTCGAGACGGACGGACAGACTGGGTGGAGATGGCAAACGCTATATGTCCCCTCACACCTCGGTGTTGAGGGGCATAAAAATAAGCCTTTATTCCAACAGATGGCAGAAGATTAGCCTGGAAATCACTATCACTTCATGTACATTTATAATTCTGAAATTTTGAATATAACGAGTTGTTAAACTCACAATTAATAGACAAGTTATAACTAAAAATGATTATTAAGTGACACAATTTGAATTCCTAATTCCTATCCCACATCCTTGATTTGTCTACCATTAAAGGGATACATGGCAATCTTGAATCGTAAATACGTGTAGAGGATCTTACATGAGTGACTGTGCATTATTGATTTTAATAAACTAGTTGGACAAACTGATAGGATACGAGGCTATGTCATGATAGG
>JAWPHD010010897.1:0-88890 GCA_037043455.1 Cyrtodaria siliqua | reverse complement strand
TTTTAAATATATTAGTGATGCACTATTATAAAAAGTTAGTAATGTGTAAAAATAATATGCTTTGAACTATTCTAACAATTACTATTAATGATTGAACAAATGCAAGTGAAGAGAAAAACTAACGGGACGCCGTGAGTTTTTAAAAAATCAAGATTGCCGTGTGTCCCTTTAACATAAATAAAAACAAAATGTGCAATAAAAATGATAGGTCCCCATGCTTGTTTAGAATTTTTTTTGAAACCCTACCCCTATGCTAAAAGGCCAAGTTTTGTATGAAATTATATAGAAATGGTATATTTTCCTTTTTTGTTATGTTCCAAATAACAGAATTTGTTCAAACTTCCTAGGCACTTATTTGAACATACATTTAGACAATATATGCAATTAAATTTATAGGTCACCATGCATATTGAGATTTAATATTGATTTTTGGAACCGTACCATTATGCTTATTTTTTTTAATTTTGTTAGAATTTTTACAAAATGCTATATTTTTCCTATTTTATGTATCTAATAATAGGCCTTTATTTAAATGAAGACAATAAAAAAGAAAGAAAAAAAAAGAAAAAAAAAAAAGTCAAAAAATACAACTATACATCAAAAGCAACATTCCTGTAAATTTGTAGGAAAATCCATCCACTAGTTTTAGAAGAGAAGTCGCCCAAAGAAGCTGCGCATGGAAAACTACCGAAAATGCCTTTAACAGCTGAAGTGGTGGGATCAAAGCCCATAACCCATGTTTACATATTCAATGCCCTATCCAATGGACGCTTGCACCACTTCAGAAATAAAGTAAGAACTGAAGATATGGACGATATTTCAGGCAAAAGCAAGTATGTCAAAAAGGTACTAGAATATACTACACTACTACAAGCAAACGATGCCCGGTGACAAGAACAACTTTACAACAATCAAGCTTAAAAGCAGAGCAAGTGACAGCTAAAATCCAAAACCTCAATCATGCAATAATCTGAAATATGGTAGTGGTTAAAATTAACTCTTACACAGTCTGCATTCTTATGTAACATTAAAGTGTATACTAGTAGTCAGGTTTAGAGGCAATATATGTGTATACGCAGAAGCTTGGTACAATATATGCAGAAGATTGTGATATTTTAGACAGAGAATGGGAGAAACTAAAAACAATTGCATGCAGTAAAAGGAGAAAGACTTCTTGCTAATTTCTGACTTACAGATCTGAGAGAATCGACTTCTGAGGTGTATCTGGACTGTATCTGCTGCTCTTTACCCATCTCGGACACGAGACGCATGATGGTCTCCCGACTGGCCTTGGTCTCCAGTTCTGAGTTGTTCAAGGTCTCCGACAGAGTCATCAGTTTTCCCTTCAACATCGCACTCTCTTCTACAAGCTCTGTCAACTGTTGACACAAGAAGAGCCATTAGTTGGTCTTGCACAACCATGAAGCATTTGTCTTAAAGAACAAGACATAATCCTTGTGTAATCAACAAGACATACTCCATGTGTAATCAACAAGACATAATCCTTGTGTAATCAACAAGACATAATCCTTGTGTAATCAACAAGACATAATCCTTGTGTAATCAACAAGGCATAATCCTTGTGTAATCAACAAGGCATAATCCTTGTGTAATCAACATTAACATTTTTTATTTTTTTATTCGTAGCAAAAGACTTAAAGCCACCAAGGAAAATAGTATTATATACTAGAGTAACAAAATCACCCAATATACTAAAATAGGTTCTGACAGTATTCTAAAATAAGCATATCAGTTTTTGGGTCATATTTCTTTCATAATAAATAACAATGAAGGAGAGGTGGAGCGGACAATTTGGTTCCACCTTCTCCTATGGCTATGCTTTTTCAAATAATCCAATCATATTTGAGTTTTTCCATTTGTGTTACCTTGAGAGTTATTTCCTCCACTGAGGGAGCACCGCCAGTGAGACTGTCCACTCTCAGTATGCTGCCAAACTGTGTAAAGAACTCCTTCATTCTTCTGTCCAGACTTTCCACTCTAGCCTGAGCTTCCTCACGTTCTACCAACTGTTGTCTGAATGGAGAAATGTAATGGATTTAAATTATAGATGATCAAGCTTGAAATAATAGTAACATGCAATTGATAGCGAATGAATGTATCAGAAATTCAAATCCTGTCTGTTATTGTACACCTCTTCACCAGTGTAAACATCTCTGCATTGACAGGATTAAAAAATATTTATCACATAACGTCCCTTGTTAGCAGTGTCAAACACCCATTTAATATTCTGTTGTACACCTCTTCACCAGTGTAAACATCTCTGCATTGACAGGATTAAAAAATATTTATCACATAACGTCCCTTGTTAGCAGTGTCAAACACCCATTTAATATTCTGTTGTATGACACACGTGTAATACAACCTGGAACGATTTTGATTGGCTGAGATAAACCTGTAACACTACGCAAGTTTATTAACTGAAACTATTTTATTTATTACAAATTCACCCAGATCTGAGTCATAAACTTATTATTTGTGACAGCTTATAAAAATAATGCACGTTATACAAAACATTGTTATTGGTTTGTTAAAAAGTAGACATAATATAAACGGCTTAAACCAGCCAAGCCATAATTCAAAAATTGAATGTATATTTAATCAAGGGTATTTGGTTTAAACATATTATACTTCTCATTATTATTACAACATGGAATCAGTACACAACAGCAGAAAAAGGATTAGAACGAAAGTAAAATACTTATGATGTTCTTCTCCTAAGGGTATTTAAAGTACCTGTGAATAAACTTATGCTATTAATTGGCACATTTACATTATTTTATGACCTGAACAACTGGATAAGTTTGTTTTTTTAGTGTAATTGTGCGTTATCTGGCGGGTTTAACTGAGTGCCTTTAAACAGTTTGTGAAGAAATCTTAGTTAATTAGACAATGTGGACAATATTAACCTCTGTCGAGATTCCAGTTCCACGATCCTCTCTTGAGATGCCTTGTTCTCCTTCTGTAATGCAGCCACTGTGAACCCACTGCGCCCAGCAACAGATTCAAATGCCCCCGCTCTACCCTCCAGATCAGCAACCTGATTTCTGAGAGATTCCACCATGCTCTGAAGACGCGATTCGTTCTCATGACTCGTTTCAACCATGAGTTTCATCTCCTTGTTTTTCACATCTCTGATGTCAATTTCATTTTCAAGCTCTTTGATCTGAAGATCACATTATGATTGTTGAATAGCTAATTAGGTTAATGACAATAAATCTGAAACAAACATTAAATTGATGCAGACGGAATATTACATTTTGTGGGATTTTATTTGATATCGAACATTACATTTATTTTATTTAAGATAAAGTTTACATAAGAACTCAGTAAATACAGTCATCATATTGTGTGCGGACTGTGTACACTATTACAAACCAACCTTATTCTGTTGTTTTTCTGTTTTGACTTGAAGCGCGGCCAAATCGCTGCGAGCTGCCTCCAAAGTTTGTCTATCACCCATGTACAGGCTCTCCAGCTGAGGGAAATACGCACAATGTTAAACATTATAATGGGCAAGACACTTTTATACTGTATTCATTAACACATTAAAATGTTTTATATTTCAAGACTTAAAAACACGTGTTCTTTAAAGCATCTTGGATAATGGCTGTGAATACAGGAAAGAATCCTATGCCTGTAAAAGTTACTAATTGCAATCAAAAACGGGAATACTTCTGTATGACAAGGAAGACACTCTATTCCTGTATGCCTCAAACATAATTGTGACGAGGTGTGCAAATTTACAGAAAAGGTAAGAAAGCAAAAATTCTAAGACAGAAAATGAACACTTACCCGAATAGAATCTGCCTGACTTCTCACGTTAACTTTAGGAACAGTCTCCATACTGGAAAAACAATATTTGAATACGAGTAATTAGTATGAAAGGATAAATCATATAGGTAACTTACTTTTTTTCTCTCTCTATTTTTTCCTTAAATCTCTCTTCTTATATGTTTAGCAGTAAGTGATTGTGACAATTCTACATACACAATGGCATCAAGGGCAGGAACTACATTGGTGCAGAATGGGACCACACCTGCCAAACTTCAAACTAGAACTATCACTGAAGGTGATGAATACCCCCCCGTTTGTCATCAGTTGTAATGTGTTTATGAAGTTTGGGAACAACCCATTCAAAACTGTTTGAGATATGCATGTAATACAAATGTGTTACGTGACATGACGGGATGCGACTGAACAAAAATATATTACGCGATGGGACGTTATGGACAGCATGATATATACTGAGAATATTATGTCAGTGCCTTTTACTATCAAGTTTATTAGACGAGGCTTAGAAAACGAAGAATGGCGAGGCTCTGCCGAGCCATTCTTCATTTTCGTGCCGAGTCTAATAAACTTGATAGTAAAAGGCACTGACATAATATTCTATTTATCATGTAGATTATCTAAATTTTCTGTATGAATTACTACTATTACCTATTTCTCAGAATGTTACGCTTATCGAGGATGCCGCCATGTTGTTGTTTTTTGTTTGTTTTATGATGTCTTGCAACGTTACGTGCATGACGTCAGATAACGTTACGTACAATAAAAGCCGGGGGATTTGCTTTATTGGCCATGCAGTGCATATTAAGCAAAATATATTAGGTCACCTCTTTATTAGGAAGAAAAGTGCATATCTGCATGATAACTATATATATATATACTTCACCTTGTGAAAGTGGGGGATATGAAAATAACTGATTTCAGTGAAATGACAGTGAAACAAATAAAGGAATACATGGAAGTATACAATATCAACTAACTTACTGGTACGTACGTACACTTAACAAATCTGAAATACACAGCACTATAATAAATACCTGACTAATTGTTGGATTAGGGCATCTTTCTTTTGAAGTTCATCTTTAAATGTTCTCATCTGTTCTTGCAACTGTGAACAAATAATTAAACTATCATTATTAATATGTAAACACCTTTTAAAAGTTAAGCTGATTATTTGAAAAATTTTCACCACAAGTATGTTACATCAAATTAAATAATTATGTGTATTCTGTTTATAATAAAAATGTATATGTTACTGAAATCAAGTTACGGTACTTATATTTTATGCGACAAAGGTACTACACAGTTAATACTATGAAAGAGTTATTTGATACTATAGATTTTAGTCTTGTTGTAGAGTTCTTGAAAGAAATCTTACTTTATAAATCATTATAAGATGTTCTTATATATATTTACTGGTTTACACACCCGTTGACGGGCATTGGTTGATTTACAATTAAATACATATATGACATAGTTTATATTACTACCATATCATCCCTTATTTGTAAATAGTTCTATCTTTATATATTTACATTATTTTTTAATTACTACTTCATTTCTTCATCTTTCATCAGTTTTTGCACACAATATGGCCTATTTATGTGTCGACGTGCCGTAAAACACCATCCATTCATTAAAGGACTAGGTATAATAAGGGACAAAATTGGCCCCCATATTGAAAGTTTTAATGCACAAGTTTTGAATATCTACATTAGCTATAAATGAACTGAATCAATATTAGAACTCATTACAAGTATGTTTGAAGGCTCTAAATGAGTTTAAGAGCCTCACAAACAAGGCCTTTTCTTTCAAAACATGACATTTTTGTTCATTTTCATCAGTTTTTGGTCTTGGAAATACAGAGCGCACCCTCGAGCACAGCTAACTTTTTGTTGAGACAAGTACTTGATAGGGATGCATCATCAGCCAAAAAACTGTATGTGCTCTGAGGTGCGCTCTATATTTTTAAGATCAAAATCTTGCCCAGAAAGGTCCAAAATCTACAAAATGTAACAAAATTACCAAAAATGCCATATTTTGAGACCCTATTGATTCTTCTAGATAAATAAAATAAATAAAAATATATTTTGAAGATAGAATATGATCAATTTTCTTCAACATGAACAACAGATTATATGTAAATATTATTTGTTTGCATTTTGAACATACTGGGGTCCAAAATACACCCTTATCATACCTTGTCCTTTTAACACGATAATATGGAAATAAAATCTTGACATTATGACATTGCCAGTTTATTCACAGGGAATATTGCTGTAAAAATCTGTAAACTACCTAATTTCCCCCAACATTAGCACCCAGGTGCTATGCAAAATGCCAAGCTCTTATAAAAAAAAGTCTGTATTTAAACTTATTAAACGAACTGTTTTACAGAATCTAATTTTTTCGTAAAGTTCTATTAAATTAAAGCACTTTAACTAAACTTCTGTCTTCATGATATTCTAAATATATTTCATTTTTTGATATCATTTTATCTGTTTTATTAAAGTTTATTGCAAAGGCGATAAAACAAATATTTTAATTCATAACCAAACAGGTTTACACAGTTCCTCATATCTGTGCCTCGGCCACTATGCATATTTCATGGTATTTATTTTTCTACTGGTATTGACTTTAGCCCGCCGAATGTTTATTTACACCGCCACTTATATTCAACTACTATTTGAGATATTTATTTGAAGTGCCATTCATCTCATTTAGTAGAGAAAGAATATCTGATTTTGCTGACCGTATATAAATACTGTATGTAACTGTTCAAGTCATGACAACTTTTACTTAAATTCTTAATAATTGTTATAACTATGGTTAAAATGTATTCCCTGGTGAAATTATTAATATAAATAACTTTTTTTTATGAAAACATCTAATTTTATTCTTTCATTATTTCCTTCTTAATGAAGTACTTTGTTTTTAGTAATAATTATTCTCTATTTTGTAAGTACTTTTCCCTGAGTTTTATATCTATAAATGACAAGTACATTTTGCCTACTTATAATTTACCAATGTTTATTTAGTTGCCATGGTAATGTTTACTGTTTATTTAGTTGCCATGGTAATGTTTACTGATTGTTGGCTAGAGACACAGTTGCCATCGGATTTATTTCGCAGATAGAAAAATCTATACTACATACAGGTACTCAGATCATTAAACAGGTAGCAGTGTGACAGCTAGGAAACAGATATGTAGCACCAGGGAAAGTGTGACATGTTTCAGCGACTATGACAAATATATGACCTGTCATTGTATTGATTACAGGGACGTAGCCATGTCTAAAATGATGTGTACCGTGTATCCCCTAATTAGTAGCGTCCGGACGCTTTACAACGGGGGCACTCTTATTATTTTATTAATGTTATACTTAAAAGCAGTTCTTGCCACATTTTGAACCCCAATTCTAAAATCTAAATATTTTTCTTTTTATTTGACAAACGATCGAAAACCCCCCCAGATTTATTTGATTTTCTAAGATTTTAATAGGCAAGATAAATAAAAACTTAAAAAAAAGTGGGGGTGATGGGTGGACTATTAGAGGAAATACGGTTTCAAGTTTCCTTGAATTGTGTTTTACGTCATTTTTAGCACATGCTAGGCCATACGTTACGGTCAATTGTTTGAGGTAGAAGCAGACCCATTCTTCCAGTAGTCTGAATATCTTCCCCCATCACTAAGAATCAGCACTTTCACACTTGACAAGTCAAGCTTCCAGTCAAATTCAAACCTGCAGCGGTGACAGGAGAGAAAGTTTTAGATGTGTGAGGCACAATGCATTTATTAAGCACTTTGAATATATTAGCAGGGTTCGGGGACATGATCCCCATCCCCACTCACAATATTTATTTGAATAAAGAATGCAAATCATGGGTTTTGACATTCATTTAAAGACAAATACAGGCATTTTCGACAGGATGCATTTTCACCATTAAACAATTGTGTAACTGCATGGGAGATGAGTTAATGGGAGAGTCATGTTAGCGGGATTTCAACGAAAATGCTTTTTTTTAAATAAATGCAATGAGTTCATCATAATTTAAAATTCATCAAAATTCACCCTGAATCATAAATAAGATACAATGTTTTTCCTCCCATTTTCATAGGTTTTGCAGTTTTTCAAATTCCTAAATATCCTATTACCCAAAAGGGCATATTAATGTGTAATTTCCTTATCAAAAGTGCATTTTCAAGTGGCACAATTCTCCCCTTGAGGTTTTGAGTGTTCTTCTCTGTGAAAAGATCCTACTGAGTATTTGTTTTTGGCACAAACCAATCAATGATAGATATATAAATCTGATCTTAATTAAAGGGAATATAGCGACACAGCCAAACAATCCTTTTTATTACGAGTTCTGAAAAACTTGGAAAATGGTGAAGGAATTATCAAAATCGGATGGTAAACAAAGAAGATATGATCGTTTGAAGGTTCTGTTGAAACGGATATGGAAGCCGCCATTTTTAGAGCTATGACATCACAGTTCTAAATGACCATATATGGAATATTGATAAATATGAAAAAATTCTCATTTATAGGGGAAAAATTAAAGTAACTGTTTAAAGAATATGTATAACTAATGCTTTATATGCCCAGTTAAGGAGTTTGCATTCATTTGTAGCGATTTGCTTTGCTTTAAATGATATTCATCAATATTCCATATATGGTCATATGGAACTATGATGTCATAGTTTTCAAAATGGCAGCTCCCATATCCATTTTAGTACAACCTTCAAATGGTCATATCTTTTTTGTTTATCATCCGATTTTGATAATTATTTCACCTTATTGCAAGCTTTTCAGAATTCTCAATAAAAGAGCATGTTTGGCTGTGTCGCTACATTCCCTTTGTTTAAGTTTAAAGTCAGACTCATTATGCTCAATCAGGGAGTAAGTATACAGCGGGGCTGTCGATCTGCCGATTTTGTGTGTGGTAACCGGACGCATTCCCCCCCTCCAAAAAGTATGTTTTTTTCCCCCCATTTCAGACTCAAAATTCCCCCCTGAAAAAAAAACAATTATAAAAAAAAACTTCTGGTACGTAAAATATTGAGTACAAACTGTATGTAATACAAATAAAACATGTAGACTATTTAAAACAATGATTATAATCATAATTATGGCCACAAAATAATTCCCCCTTTCCTGTAAAAGCACGCTAAAATTCCCCCTCCCAAGAGTATGGGTTGCAGTCCCCCAAAAAAGATCGACGGCCCTGTACAGGCAGGAGAAACAGGTTCGTAAATGCTCTAGTTTATCGATTTATGTTGTCGCGCTAGAACGCCACCATTTACTATTTTATCGATACAGGTAAATCGATCGTAAGCGCATTACATTTGAAAAGTTAAAATTTCAGCCAACATCTCAAATTAGGCAGTTTTTACAGCCTCTTTTTTTACGGCTTTCTGTTATAATCAACATCACGAAATTACCTTTTTGACGAAGATAAATATGTCTAATATTCACTTTTTGTTATTATTAATGCCTAATATAACCCATACTTCGTATCTCGTTTGCAATAGCTCCTCACCATTTTTAAACTGAAAAATTAAAAATTTCAGCTGATATCTCAAACGACACATTTTCATCACCTCTTTTTAGGCTTTGTCTTATAATCACCACCATGAAATTACCTTCTTGACAAAGATAAATATGTCTACTATTCACTTTTTGTTATTGTTAATGCCTAAATAACCCGTAGTCTCGTATCTCGTTTGCAATAGCTATACAATGTCACCATTTTTTATTTGGCGCAGAGTGGCGCCATCTTTGTTACACGGAACCGTCTGGTAAAATGTGCTTTTATACATGCAAACAAATACACGCTCTGTATCAGAGGACACAGTGTGAATAAATAATACTTATGTTTACATTTCGCACCTTTATTGAGTTTGTGAGTGTAATAAAGAATTTGCTGTTTTTCACACACGCGCGAAACAACAGGAAGTAGTCATTTTCACGCAGTAGTAAAACACACGCGCGACAACATAAAACAGCAAAACGATCCGTTTCTCCTCCCTGTATGCGTACTCCCTGGCTCAATGAGGTCTAAAATGAACGAGTTGACAAACATTTCGGAAATCTTATAACTTAGGAATCAATAGAATAAAACAATTTGCAAACCATCATCATGCCTAGAATTTTATTTGTAATTATTTATAGTAGCGTTTAATAATTTAATTTATAGCATGATGAGCATGAATGATATCACTTAAAGCACTTGAATGACGTCACTTGATATCGTATTGGAAAGTTCCGTCATATTGGCCTTGTTTTTTAATATTGGCCCTTTTTCCGGTTTGTATTGGCCGTGTTTGCATAGTATTATGCGTACAGTTTTTAGTAAAACAGCCACATGTAATACAATCTAGTTAATTAATAAACATTTATATATGCCATATTTTCATATATTGGGGGCTGGTAATTCGAGAAATATTATATCATATGCTTAAATTGGATTTTATAGTTGCACCAACAGCTAAGGTCATATGGCAACTTTCCAGCTTCCATTGGTGGAGGATTCAAGAAGACCCCAGGTGTCCCTCCGGGCAACTTTCGTGCACGGGTGGCCACCTGGGTAGAACCATCAATGTTCCGCAAGGCAGCTGGATAGCTTCATCTCAAAAAGATTCCTAGGCCCGAGGGATCGAACTCACAGTGGTGATGGGCAAGTGATTTCAAGTCCGAGACTCTAACCACTCGGTCACGGATGCCCCCATCATATATATGCTTAAACAAAAAATATAAATATGTAATCCAACATTGAATTTATTGAGAAGATATTAAAAGTGTCAGCACAAGAGAGCTTTAAGTAAGAAGATTTCTTATAATTTCAATTCAACTATTTAATTATAGGCCAAAATGAGTTTTTTTTAATGTTTTTGTTTGTTTTTAAATTAAAATTTTGAACTATTATGATCTCAAAATTAATTATTATTATCAGTGTGTGACTTTATCCAGTACTTCCATACCAACCATTTCGTAGTCAATATTATTTTAATGTAAACATTAACATTGAAACCAGTCACTACTTGCATCCCCGCCATTTATGACCAAATTAACCAACCAATTAACGCCCAATTAATGCTACTTACATCTTGCATCTGTCTTCTTCCAGAACTTCCGGGTGATGGAGGCCTAGGCTGATACAATGGGCTTTCGGATCTGTGCCCATAAAGGCCGGCTGTTGGTGATCTTGAACGCGTGTACCTGTCATCTTCGAAATTTACTCTTCTCGACGAAGAATCGTGTGTCAAACCCGAAGTGGGTCGAATAGCTGGGAGGCCGTCCCTTTCTAGTTCTCTGAGATAACTTGCCATGTCAGTTTATGGCGGTGTCACACTTTAATATCCAGTATCTGAATCCCACTATCTTATTTGTGTATTGTGATCACTGGTAGCCGTGATAAACGAGCACAGTTTCCTAATTGTCAACCTAGCAACATCTAAACAATGGAAGATCTCGCAAAACCGCGCAGGTGCCCGAGATTTTTATTTCCGGTTTTCTGAGTGAATTGGGTCGCAAAACAGAAAGTAGAAAATTAAGTTGAATACGCGCATAACAAATGAAATCTTTTAAATCGATTGGTAAATTTCACGAATATTTTTGATTAATAAATTCTCAACAGTCGGGCACGTTCTATTTTAAAATGAAATATCCATTGACTAAGTCACTTGATCTTACAATATATTATACCCGAATGTATTAAAGATCAAGTGGGAAAAAGAGGATTATACAGGATAAAAGAGGATTATACAGGGATGCCATCAATTAATAAAATCATGACAGTCTGAGATTTTTTAAAAAAGTGAGCTTTTACAGTTGAGTTCGCAAACAGTAACTTTCGACAAAAAAATAAGAGCGCGCTTTAATCGAAAACATAACACCTTTTGTTTTTAAGATTGGTACCAAAATATAACCAAAATAAGAATAATTATAATCAAAATAAGAATAATTATAATCAAAATAATTCATTTGTTTTGCTATTAAAGTAGCTATCCTGCCAAGTTCAACAACAGCCAAATTTACAAAACCTGCTTACGACAAGGTATATCAGGCAGTAAGTATTATGACATAAAATGGTCCGTGTCGTAGTATTAAAGTATATAGTTTATACTTACATATTTTGAGAGTCCAAACTACATTGACACAATATATTAAGTATAGGATAGAGACTATGAAGAGAAATCTTCACCATTAAGAAACCAAAAGGGAGGGAGCTTAGCTCGCTCCGTTTCGGTTTCGTAATGGTAAAGATTTCTCTTCATAGACTCTATCCGGCATAGTGTTTAAGATGTTTTATCGATAGTCTCTATATGTCACCAGGGAGTATACTTACTTACTCCCTGATGTCACACTATAAACCACGAAGAGCGCTCAGGTAGTAAAATCTTCATGAATAAATGGTGCAAGTATTTGAAGTTCTAAGCCATCTGATTGGTTTAAAAAGTAGAGCAAACACTAAACAGCTTTAATCACAGGTAACTGTACCAGTGTTGGGAACTAAGACAAAAATTAAAAAATTAAAAAAAATAAAAATGTTTACGTTTTATTTGTTGAAAACAAACATATTTTAAAGGGACACACGGCAATCTTGATTTTTTAAAAACTCACGACGTCCCGTTAGTTTTTCTCTTCACTTGCATTTGTTCAATCATTAATAGTAATTGTTAGAATAGTTCAAAGCAAATTATTTTTACGTATTACTAACTTTTTATAATAGTGCATCAATAATATATTTAAAAAATCTGTGAAATGATGAAGAAAATTGAAATCTCAATTTTTTATTTAATCATATGCAAGCAGTTTTAAAGTCAAAATGACGCAGGATAACTAAATTGAGGAGTAAATTTTAATGTTTGAATAAAACTCAAGATTGCCATGTGTCCCTTTAAGTTTTCCGAATTTTTTTCGGAAAACTTAAAGGGACACATGGCAATCTTCTGTTTTCATCACCGAGAATGTCAGGGATTTTTTTTCAGGAAAACCTAAGTTTGTTTTCAACAAATAACAGTCTCTGCAGTACTCTGAGATATTTTTTCAGCAAAACTTTAAATATGTTTGTTTTCAATAAAAAACTTTTTTATTTTTTTTGTCTTGGTTCTCAACACTGATACAGCTACCTGTGGCTATAATCAGCCAGGGCTAAACCCCAAAACTGGATCGTCAAATTATAAGTTTTACCAATTTAACTCCTAATTCATTTTAATAAATCTTTACTTTTAGTTGGCACATATACATTAGTACCGTATATGACCTGAACACCTGGATAGAGTTTTGATAACAGTTTTGTAGAGTAATTTTGCCGTTATTTGGTGGGATAACTACTTTAATTCACTAGCTAATCACTTTGACTTTGAGCTCTATTAAAATAAAAGTTTCAAATTTCTTTCATTAAGATACCGGTAGCTATCCCGTCAAAACATCCAACTTTAACAACATATGTACACCATTTCTAAACGTGCTGACGACGAGGTAATATATATTTACTCGGCAAAAAAAGTTTTGGACCAGCGTATATAAAGTCATATTAAAATAAAACTAGTGGACAGAATTTAAGTATCTTTTTTTAGTAACCAAGGTCTACCCTACCCGGTTAATTTGATACCAGAAACATTAAATTCCAAACAAGATTTGATTTTAAAAAAATATCGCGAACACACAAAGGGTCTGTAAAAAATGTTGCAAAGTCCATACAAAGTCAGAGTTACAGACACATTCGAGTAACCAATAAAAATATTATTATTTTTTCGCAATCTTTCATTGTAAACGATATTTATTGTTGATTGTTGATCTATTGTGAATTATCAACTGAGATAATAATCATTGTACGGGTTCGAACACTGCCATGGTCCAAAACTTCTTTTACAGAGTATATATAAACTTTTACATATTTTTAGAATCCAAACTCTAGCAACACAATATAAACGGCTTTAACCAGCCAGACCCCAAAACTGAAGCGTCGAATTTAAAGTTAACAACTCAATTCATTTTGCACATATTCAGTCACGGGTAATTTCATAAACCTTGAATTAACCTATACTTTTTTAATAGGCATGTACATTATTATATGACATGAACACCTGGATAGAGTTTTGTAGTGTAATTTTGTTTTATTTGGCGGGTTAGTTTCTTTAATATACTTACATAACATTATAATCTCATCCGTGTGTCTGCATAGTTTCTCTGTTACAAGGTTATCCATATCTTTTTGAAAAACAAGAAATGGCAGACCTGTCTCTGTACCTATGGTTCCAATAAAATAGCTGAACATGTTTTTTTTCTTCATATTTTAAAATTTATAGCGGTAAATTTGAAGACAAAAAACAATGTACCAGTTACGCATTAGGTAAAATTGTGGAAACTACCTGTGTTTGCCCTACTTTTTCCTCCAATCAGACGGTGAGGAATTTTAAAAAATGGCGAACTTATTCATGTAAATTTCTAACGATCAGCAGTTTTAACCATTTAATCATTAAGTAATCGCTTACTAAATGGCGCGCGCTTGTTTGGACACAAGGAGGCGGATTTAGTAGACGCGCGAACATGTTAAGAGGCGTGGTTTCGTAGAAGCGCTGGGAAAAAGTAGGGCAAACACTAAGTCAGTTAGAGGCTAAGAAGTGAAATTTTAACAATTAAGAAACCCCGGTCAGTCGCTGCACTCCTACCCTTAGGGTTTCTTAATTGTTAAAATTTCACTTCATAGCCTCTAACTACTACATAATATCATAGACCTAATTGATTATATGAAAACATATTTGTTTTATAAGAATATATGTCATATCGTGTACTGTATGGCATTTTATGGTTAATGACGTTGCGGTGAAAACCTTCACCTCTCACCGCTGCGGGTTCGAATCCCACTGGGAGCTTGACTTGTAAGTGAGGAAGTGTCGATTCTTACAGATAACTGGGAGGTGTACAGTACTGGTTCAGGAAAAGTGGGTGGTCTGCCTCCACCACAAAAAATCGACCTTCATATATAACGTAAAACATCTTACAAACTAACTCTTCTGAATTTCTGACTGGATTTCAAAAAACCTTGGCGGGGATGATAAGTACCAAGCCTAGTTGTGCATGATTATTGGCAGGGTTATGGCCTTTTTAAGCTTTTACAACACAAACTTTGTCCCGACCAGTTCTCCTGATCCCCTGGCCGGATTTCAGTGAATCTTGGCGGGGATGATGAGTTCCAAGCCTAGTTGCGCATATCATCGCCGTGTTCCAGTTGAATGAATTTTTGCAGGGTTATGGCCCTTTAAATATTTTAATACACTTTGTACACACTACCGGTAGTTCTCCTGAATCTCTGGCCGGATTTCAAAGAAATTTGGGAAGGATGATCAGTACCAAGCCTAGTTGCACATATCATTGTCATGTTCCAGTTGAATGATTGTTGGCAGAGTTATGGCCCCTTTACACACAAACTTTATCTGTAGCCAGTAGTGTCCACTGGCCCTCTTGAGCCTCTTTGTTTCTAAATAACTTGCGTTTTTTCAATCACTAATATTAATTATACACGGGTACTAAACATTGACTCTAGCACATTTTGGAGATATATGAAAACGAGAGTCAATGACACTTCCGAGGTAGTGACAAGGATTAAAATGACAAAATAAAGGTGAGTTCAGCTCGTTGTTTTTCATAATATCATTCATCCAAGGATTTATTTCAAAATCGGGGAATGCTATTCCAATTTGCTATTCCAGTTATATGTGTTCAAAGTATGTCTAAATTGCAAAAATATTACAAATTATTGTTTAACCCCCAGTAAGAATGTCGGTCCAGTGAAGTATGTTGAAATTAATATTAAGAAACAGAGAAAAATGTGCGGTTAGCTTGACAATAAATCCACGTTAAAATATATGTGATTATTATTTAATTAATTCAACTGAAAGGAACACAGAAAGATACGTTTTACGTACACAGTGCGACAAGATCAGTCTGTATACACTTCTCAAAACTGCTAACTACACCGCTACGTTTTGGGTTATATATATCGATGGGTTGAATGTTTTTCAATAAAATAAAAAGGAAATACCAATTCAATCATTTTTACATCATTTCATTTTATTTTTTTCATGGGCAATGCTAGAACTAAACCACAATAAGCAATTACAAACGACCCATGTAAACACTAAAGTCACACTTTTCATTTCTTGTTCATAAAAGTGTGACTTTAGTGTTTACATGGGTCGTTTGTAATTGCTTATTGTGGTTTAGTTCTAGCATTGCCCATGAAAAAAATAAAATGAAATGATGTAAAAATGATTGAATTGGTATTTCCTTTTTATTTTATTGAAAAACATTCAACCCATCGATATATATAACCCAAAACGTGAGCGGTGTAGTTAGCAGTTTTGAGAAGTGTACATGGTGCAATAATAGGAAACTCGCATTAGCTCAGTGGCCGGGCAGTATTGTTTTTACTAAATTGACCAAAATGGCAAACGAAAGGTAGTGATGATCGAGAATTTGAATATCTCAAGTCGCGTCATTTTTTGGTGTCGGATAAGATATATTATGACCAATTAAACTCATAGTTATTCGTAGCGGCAAACAATATTTTTCTGAAATATCGATACTTTTCTTAGTAGTTAAATGATTAATTTTAATATGTTTAAACATTCTGTTAGTATTTTATTCAAAACAAGTAGAATACTATCGCTCAATCCTTTCCCTAACCGTAATCAGGTTGCGGAAATCAGTAAAGCAGGCCGATATAAAACGTATACTAATTTTATCCAGGCGACGCGATCAGTCGCACGGTTCCTTGGCAATTAATACGGTATCAGGACTTGTAACTGAAAAAAAAATGCTGCTAGCATCGACACAACCTCCGCGTCATCGACCGTAGCTCCAGCTCATTGACTCTACCTTATGCCGAAAATTGGCGATAAATCCGTTGTTCTCCGTTTTCTGATAAACCAGTTTAGTACCGAGTAATGATTACATGAAAGGCTTTTCATCTCCACTAAAACAACAGCTGACTTTCATAAATAAATTAGAATATGCACCGAAAAATTGCGATCTGTCGAAGAAAACACACACACCTTCCAATCTTATAAAAGACCTAGGCGTGAAATTAAACAATAATTTGTAATATTTTTGCAACTTAGACATACTTTGAACACATATAATTGGAATAGCATTCCCCGATTTTGAAATAAATCCTTGGATTAATGATATTATGAAAAACGACGAGCTGAACTCACCTTTATTTTGTCATTATAATCCTTGTCACTATCTCGGAAGTGTCATTGACTCTCATTTTCGTATATCTCCAAAATGTGCAAGAGTCAATGTTTAGTACCCGTGATTATAAGAAAAGTTCAAAGCAAATTGTCTTTGCACATTATTAACTGGTGATCATACTACACCACTAATCATTTAAACATGGTAGAATAAGACGAAAAAAATGAAAACTCAACATTGAAATTAATTATATGCAATCAGGTTTAAATCCAAAATGATACTGGATAAATAAATTGACTTGCTAATTTCAATGCTTGAATAACACTTCAGGATTGCCGTGTGTCCCTTTAAGCTAAATTAACTATACAATAGGTGTGATCCAAAATTATGGAGATTTTTACTATAAAATCTTTATTATTAAATACGTAACTTTAAAATTGACACACTAGCAATGTATCCTTTATGTGATAGTTGATATCAACATTATATAAAGGCATTGTATACGTCGTCGTAGTAACTACAGAATTAAGAAGATTATAGTCTTACGTCACTGTAGTAATCCATTAACGTGATGGCTGTCCATGCTAAGCTTTTTTTTATTCAAATATAAACTCTAATTTTAACATCCAAACATTTATCAGGCGCATATCCAGACATACGCACGTATGCCAATGCGTACAATTCGTCAGCAAAAGTGAAAAAATAAAAGTTCCAAATATGCAATTAACGCTGAAATATAGCTTGAGAACGCATCATTTGCCACCTAATTTTCAAAATTTTCCACCGGCGGGGGAACCCCCTCCCACACCTACACCCCACTCGCCGAGTTGCTGCTCGGTTCGCAGCTACGCTTCTCATATCTGGCGTACATTTCAAAATGCTCCAGGTACGCCCCTGTCTATGCAGTTTCATATGTTACTTCAATGACGTCAGTGTAGATTATAAGAATCTTTCATGGTAATCCAGTGAAGATCAGGAATTCCAGCCTGATGTATAATTGTTTTTATTAGAACAGAAGCTCTGCCGAGGTTACGATTAAAACAGTTATACCGAGGGATGGAATTTCTCTATCTGAATCAGATACCCATGATTGATTTTTTTCCTTGCATATTATCTACATTCCCAAAAAAATTAACGTTTTGCATGTTTATTTACACAATGATGTCATGTAATTGTCATTGTTGACGTTTATCTTCCTCCATGTGTAAGATCAAACTTTCCATCACGCATGTAAAATGCGGATAACCTTATCCGATATGTAAGAATGCACGTTAAATGTTGATAGTAAGTGCATGTGTGATTCTAAGGTTTATACGACACGGCATTATGGTTGGACTTTAAATAAATACAGATTTATTAATCCAATACCACGTTGATATTAAAGTTGCTATCCCACCAACAACAGCCAAATTTTGCAACATATGTACGCCATTTCTAAACCGACGACGAGGTATATATATAATATAACTTGCATATTTTGATAATCCAATCTCTATAAAAAGAATTCAAACAGCTTT
This sequence comes from Cyrtodaria siliqua, assembly GCA_037043455.1. NCBI lineage: Eukaryota > Metazoa > Mollusca > Bivalvia > Adapedonta > Hiatellidae > Cyrtodaria > Cyrtodaria siliqua. The sequence continues at coordinate 70,358 of JAWPHD010010897.1, read as the reverse complement.
AATCAGCCAGGCCAAACCCCAAAACTGGAGCGTCGAATTGACAGTTACCAACTCGTAATTCAGTTTACGCGTATTCAATCATGGGTATTTTAAGAACATGTTAATAAACCTGTACTTTTAATCTGCACATTTGCATTATTATATGACCTGAACACCTGGATAGAGTTTTGATAATGGTTTTATAATGTAATTTTGTCGTAATTTGGCAGGTTAGTTTCTTTAAACCTGCTTGCATATAATTAACTACAATTCTATTTTCCTTTAATAATAAAAATAGCAGCAAATCCCTTCCCACTGTTTTATAAATTGAAACAACGATATAAAACTCAATAAACTATTCTGTTTCGGTTTTTAGAATGAGTAGTGTAATTTTAGAATGAGTAGTGTAATCATTTTGTGTTCTGTGTAAACATTCATACAATCCATGAATTTCGATAATTGATAAAGAATTTCCTAATCGGTAGGTCATATTTAGGTAAGCCAATGTTGCAGAAATATAGGATCTTAAACGAGTTCCCATTACATATAAGATTTATGAAACGAGTTATGAATTATTTTAATTTTAACGAGCCTTTTGGGGAGTTAAAATTAAAAATAATTCATACCGAGTTTCATAAATCTTATATGGAATGGGAACGAGTTTAAGATCCTTTTTATCATATAACATTGCAATCAAATAAGTAAAAAATAATTCAGATGGACATATAACCGCCACGATGTCAGACACACTTAAGTGCCAAAACATCATAAAATCAGGCAGAACGTTATGCGACGTCGCAACGTCACGTCACACACAACGTTGCGTATCAAAGAGTTCGTTTTTTATCTCTTTACAAAAGACGTTTTACGACGACTTTAACAAAATTGCACACTGATTTGTACAACTTTCATTAGCTAGTATAAGCTGTGGTAAATACTAAGTTTATGACCTAGATCTAGATGACTTTTGTAATAAATAAAATAGTTTCAGTCAATAAAACCTGCGTAGTGTTACAGATTCAACTCAACCAATCAAAATCGTTCCAGGTTGTATTACACCTGTGTCATACAACAGAATATTACACGGGTGTTCGACACTGCTAACAAGTTACGTTATGTGATAAATGAAGAATAATATATAAGATCGCTGAGAAAATATATGCAAGGAAAATTAAAAACCTGGTATATTGACATTGATAATTTCTTTCAGCTTTTTTCAAGTTTTTCACAGCCCTTTAAAATAAATCTTGTTTGAAAATAGTGCATATGATCACATTTAAATTGCAAATAGTTTTAAACAATTATGATATGCATTTAGTGGAATTATTTGGTTTAAGGTAAAACTCTAAGGCAATATAAACATTTATTGCACCCGCACAAAATCCTAGGAATTTCATTGGATTAGAGCAGTCACATGGTGACTCTCTATTATTCTATAGTGGGTCAGTAGATTTCATAGAGGGTCACTAAAACAATATGGACTACAATTTCGATTCAATTAGATCATTAAATTGAAATCATTTGCAAATAGTTCTTTAAGGCTTTAGTAACAAACATAATAAGTTAATGTTTTTAAACGGTACCGGTCGTGACGACAAACTGCGCGAACTTCTCAGTGACATTGACGCTCCATTAAAATGGGTTAATAGGAATGTTTGCCTTAAAAAAAGGTGCTTGATGCAATAAATCAGTTTTATCCCGACATGGCTTCTGGGAGTGCAATAAAGCTATGACTTATATCTCATAATACACTAATGTATTACAGATGCAAATGAGGACCGAATCACAGTAAAACATTTAAATTCCAATTGTTTGCAAGGTATATCATACGGTATGTTCAGACGCCTTAATTATTTATCATTATTTGAAATCTTACTTCATAAAATGAATGTAAGTAACCTTAAATTTGGTTTAAGTTGTCGCATTATTTGTAGGGCGAACGCAGTTACAGCCGCGTAACGTAGCGACGTCATGTAAACAACAATACGACATCATGGTTTGTCTTACAAATTGCCGCCGTATATAAAGAAAATTGACATTAAAGTAAAACTATCACGTCTTAGGTGTATTATGTGATAAATAGAATCTTACATTAGTGACTGTGTACTATTGACTTTAATTAACTTGTTGGATAAAAAGATAGGATACTCGGCAAGAGCCTCGTATCCTATCATTTTATCCTACTTGTTGATTAAAATCAATAATACACAATCACTCATGTAAGATCCTCTTTCTGACCACCTACAGAAATATATGGGGACTCGGCTATTGCCTCATGCCCTATAAATCTTACTGACCCCACAAATTTCTGTAGGTGGTCAGTAACAAACCAAATAACTAATAATAGGTTTAAAATTGGAAAAGAGTAAGCACTTATTTTAAAATTTAATTGAAAGTGAACCTTGTGAAATCGGAGATTATTTTAAAATGTATATGTTCTAAATGACAGTTTCACATAATTATATCATGCATTTTTTGGATAATCACTTACGTTGTAAAATAACATCTTAAACAAAAGTGTTACGCTAAAAGTTGAACACCTCTTGTATACCAGAGCCACCTATTCATATTTCATTTCTGTTGAACAAACACTAAAAGAACAAGAAACTACATTTAAACGGAACATGTCTTTATTTGTAAATAATCGTTTTCATTTCATGAACATGTTCATACAAAAATAACGAATACAAAAATCAGCAGTTTCATATGTAAACAAATAACAAAATAGCAAATTCTCCAATGATTATACACTATATACTTATGCACTTTTATCGTTTATTGTAACATATCTTACAAATTAATTGAAGTAGGCTTCAACATGCATTGAGTACACCATCAGGTCAGCCTTAATATGTATATCCCTTGATAAATTAAGGAAATCTTGTGTGTCACTACTAAGGTTTATAGTCCCTCTATTCATTCAGGACACAATAATTACCAACATTTTTGGTGCACTTTAATGGACCCAAGCTTAGACAAACACATTGCAATCTTGATGTTTTAAAACCGAAAGCGCCCTGTTTTTCTACATGACTTAAATCATTTCAATTTGTCGATGGTTCAAAGCAAATTGGTTTTGCATATTATTAATTACTATTAATATTAATGGTTGATTGTATTTAACAATTAATGTATTAAACTGATAGAATACTAAAGAATAACTTGGGAAAAAAATCAAATTGTATTACCCCCAATTAAATTGCATGTACATGTATATGAAGCAGGTTTAAAGTGAAAATGATACTTGATTAATAAATTGCGGTGATAATTTTAATGAATTTATAAATAATCTAAGATTGCAAGGTGTCCCTTTAAGTCATGTGAACGACTAGTGAGGCGGGTCCATAAATGGTCTTTGTGGGGATCATCTTCTTTACCCCGGGACCAGTCATCACTGAGCTATGGATAACAGTAATTCAGTGTTTCTATATATCGTCTGTAAGATGACAAATTATTAGATTCAGTGGGACATAAGTTCTGAATTGTCTCCCCTATTATATCATTGACTATATCAACCAACCCTGATTGCTCCTTTACTGGTAAAGGGACAAGGAAATATAAACCTTAGCAATACATTCGTACATGTATATCATTTTATTACATATCAATAAATTTATATTTTTAAATAAATAAATACATGTTAATTAAATAAAAATATCACAGACACACAACTGTAAAACATCGGACGGATATTTACAATACATTATTTCAATATCATAATAAATTCTATATGTAAAATATATTACATTTTTAACAGTTAAATACATTATAATTACATATCACAAGATATTTTGGACATGGAATGTGTCGTTTCAGCAGATTTTGTATAGCACAATTATTGCAATATGCAAGTATATTTCAATAATCAAATTTTATTTTAATTAATTACAAACAGACATAAGAATGTATAGAGCAGTTAGATTGGTCCAACAAAAAAAACAACACTTATTTTATTAATATTTGCATATAATAAAAACAATTTCTTCTGTCAATAATAAACTTGGGAACTAATGCATAAACAGATAAAAATAAAAGTGCAAGACAATAGTTCCTTGGACGGTAACATAAATGAAATTGTAGAAACCAAACCAATCCTTTCTACAAGCAATACTGGTATAAAGATGTTGGCCCTGTATTTTTAAACAGGGTAATACTGCTGGCCTTTATTTTATACAACAAAAACGACAGTACACAAAACATGCTCAACCTTCAGAAACTTTCATTTAAATCATGCAAATTGAGGGTTACCTCCCTTTGTAGTCCTTAACCTACAGCTAAGTTACCCTGCATAGCATATGCAACACGATATATATCCCAATCTTTTTAAGACCTCGTCCTCCATTCCATCTACTATTGAAGATCAAGTCTGATATACAGTAAATATTTAAAATCTAATTTTTCTTTTAGCGTCTGTTAGTCTGCATTGGTAAAATATGCTTGAAAGTGCTTGTCCTAATACACACACCTACCGTTACACACGCACAGTTACTCTAAAATAGTAAATGTAGTTCAACACAAAAATTCGAAACACTAAAATTATCTGTTAAACCAACTCCACTACTAGCCGAGTAACCACATAAATTAGTCAAATCCTATTTTCTTGTACATTTTATTTCTGCAACTTCATCTACTCATCTGGTTGGCATAGCAATGCCACGCCCCTCATGACCCAGAAATCTGGCTCACAATCGGACGGGAGGTGAACGTTGGTCATAAAGTTTGTAGAATGTCCGGTGGATGAAAGTGTGCCAGCCCTCTCCGATGTCCGGTACAGTGGACATTCATATGTGAAGAGCGGCTTATCAGAATCACTGCTCTCTGATGTGGTGGTGGGTTTACGCAGCTCTGGTATTTCATTGATACTTGATTCCGCTCTACTAGGCTGTTTCTGGAGGAGAAAAAACACCCACAAATTAATCAAGCTGTTTTCAATAATACAGTGTTTACTGGAAATGTCAACAGGCTGTTACCTGGTGTCTGTGCATCATGCCTACTTTCCTGACCCATCGGACAGTTGTCTCTAATTATACATCAAGGGAGATAAGTCTGTTCCAGACCTAGGAGTAAGACAGGAGAGCTGACTGTTAATGTACAGAACTTTTAACAGTGTTTTGATTAGGTTAAACATAACTGGGTCCAGAAAGTCTTGTAACAGGCATACATTTTATGTGATCTGAAACAATAAAATGATAATCATGGCTTTTTAAAATTGTTTATCTTTTTTTTGTGACATCACTTGTTACAAAGAAATTTAAAATCAAAAATTTAAGAGAGGTCTAATGGATAAAAAAGGAGATACACTCTTTGCAATCTGGTATATCCTAGTTACCCATCCTGTTTTGCACATGTATGTATTCTCTGGATCTCTCCACTCACCTGTACAGGTTTGAAGTGTATCTCAGGAAGTTTGGAGAATCGTTGTCCGGGTAACGAGTCCTGGAGACAGCCTAGAGCTGGATCCCACCTTGCACCATCTATAAACAGTCCGAACATCAGCACCCCATCTTCTGGAGGGAGGTTACCCTGCAATAAATAATCATATAAATTGTTATGAATTAGTTAAACAATTTGAGTCTATCTGCCGATAATCTCCCCACATGATACATATACAAAATGATACTTTTCAGCTTGACTTTTCAAAGATATGCAGAGCGTAACTTTTCGGTAAGCTCATATCTCAGGAATTACTTTGACAGAATTCAATGAAACTTTACACATTTATTCACTTTCATACAGCTAAGTGCCATAACTGTTGCTAAGTGCCATAACTGTTGCTAAGTGCCATAACTGTTGCTAAATGTCATAACTGTTGCTAAGTGCCATAACTGTTGCTAAGTGCCATAACTGTTGCTAAGTGCCATAACTGTTGCTAAATGCCATAACTGTTGCTAAATGCCATAACTGTTGCTAAGTGCCATAACTGTTGCTAAGTGCCATAACTGTTGCTAACTGCCATAACTGTTGCCTGTTGCTAACTGCCATAACTGTTGCTAACTGCCATAACTGTTGCTAAGTGCCATAACTGTTATGAATTTTAACAGAATCATGCCCCTTTTTTCAACTTAGCTGCCCAATAAATAGACAAGGCCTCGAAAGTCGAGTGGACTGTCATTTGACAGCTCTTGTTTTCATATAAATCTCAATCATGTAAAATATACACGTACATGGGAAAGAGGATTCAAGAAAAAGCTGTACTTCAGGAAAAAGCTGAAGAGCTTGTTTTAATTCTGACCCTTGTTTCCGACCTGTCAATCAAGCATATAGATATGACTCAATCAAAAGTATCAGGTATTTACACCCGTTATTAAAGCACACATTGTCTCATTAATAATGTAAACATACAATGGAACACATGGTCTATGTTTGCGAGTATGACCCATGAACAATAAAGGGCGGAGCTTGAAACTGAATGTCGGAACTATGCATTGGTAACCAGAGTGAAAGCAGTATGTTGTCTTATTTCATAAAGAAAGTAACCCAAAACAGACAGATGATTATAACAAGAGGTCAATGACCTAGAAGCTCTACTGATATATTTTGATAGCTAGATCAGCATTTCTGTGAAGTTTCATGAAAACCAGTCATGTAGTTTCAGAGGAGTAGTCGCTACAAGATTTTAGTATATAACTCTATGTCAACAAGGACTAACATCATGTCATGCTGATCATTTTAGAGAAAGTCTCATATGAATATCACTTATAGTTTTCAAGAAGTAGTTACTACAAATTTATTTTTTTTAAAATCTATTTTTAGCCATGGCGGCTATGAATTTCCGTCCGACCTGAAATTTTGCTAGGATCAACTATGGCCATGTTTGACATCAAAATCGAAATCAACTTTGGTTAGGACCAACTATATGTCCTGGCAGTCATTTTGGTAAAGGTTCCAAATCAATATCACTTATGTTTTTTGAGAAGTAGTCGCCACTAAATCGCATTTTTAAAATCTACTCTTTAGCCGTTGCGGCCATCTTGAATTTCCGGTCGACCGGAATTTTTGCTAGGATCAACTAGATATCAAGAGCAACCGTCCTGTGAAGATTCATGAAAATCCGTCGAGTAGTTTCAGAGGAGTAGTCGCCACAAGTTTTTCCTATATAACTCTATGTAAACAAACATGGCCACTGGCAGCCATGTTTGACATGGAATCCAAATGAATCTTCATTAGGACCAAGTACTTGTCGCACCAGTAATTTTGGTAAAGGTTCCAATTCAATATCACTTACGGTTTTTGAGAACTAGTCGCCACAATGTCGCATTTTTAAAATCTATTTTTAGCCGTGACGGCCATACTGAATTTCCGGCCGACCTCAAATTTTGCTAGGAACAACTAGACATCAAGAACAACATTCCTGCGAAGTTTCATGAAAATCTGTCAAGTAGTTTCAGCGGAGTAGTTGCCACAAGTTTTTCCTACATAACTCTATGTAAAAAAAGATGGCCACTGGTGGCCATGTTTGACATCAAATCAAAATGAATTTTGGTTAGGACCAAGTACATGTCGCACCAGTCATTTTGGTAAAGATTCCAAATCAATATCGCTTACGCTTATTGAGAACTAGTCGCCACAACGTCGCATTTTTAAAATCTATTTTTAGCAGTGGCAGCCAGCTTGCATTTCCTACCGATCTGAAATTTTGCTAGGATCAACTAGACATCAAGAGTAACATTCCTGTCAAGTTCCATGAAATTCCAAAAAGTTATTTCAGAGGAGCAGTCGCCACAAGTTTTTCCTATGTAACTCTATGTAAACAAAGATGGCCATTGGCGGCCATGTTTGACATCCAATCAAAATGAACTTTGGTTAGGATCAACAGCATGTCGTGCCAGTCATTTTGGTAAAGGTTCCAAATCGACGGTTTTTGAGAATTTTCTATTTTTAGCCGTGGCAGCCATCTTGAATTTTCGGCAGACCTGACTTTTTGCTAGGATCAACTAGACATCAAGAGCAACATTCCTGTGAAGTTTCATGAGAATCCAAACAGTAGTTTCAGAGGAGTAGTCGCCACAAAAAAAAGTTTACAAACGGACGGACAACGGACGCCGCACCACGGCATAAGCTCTGCTGATCTTTGATCAGTCGAGCTAAAAATAAAACCAGTCGAGAGCAATAAAGGGTCAGCTTAACGTAGATTTATCCAAGGTGGAGGTTTGGGTGTTTACAGCTGGACAACAATAACCAGAGTAGTAAACACCAAGAGAAATCTTCAACATTAAGAAACGCAAGGTCTTCATCATGACATTGCATATATGCTAATGTGGAAACGTAGCTCCATCGTAAATGGAGTGTCTTACTATAGAATTTGCTGCAGGTTAGAAGGTTCTAGGCCTATTCTCCATATTTTATCTTGGTGTAAATTGAGGATGCGCCTGGCATGTTCATTTTTGGTTAGGCACCATATAACTTTTCATGTAAAGGTGCGCCATAAACTTAATTCAATTAAAATGCATTCAGTAACTATGCTCCCTCCCTTTTTCGGTTTCTTAATGGTGAAAATTTTGCCTCGAGTCCTATACCTAAAATTACTTAATAATACTTTACAAACTGTGTTCTTATTGATTTGATAAACAGACACAAGCCTTGCACAAACTGATAATCGTGGCGAGGTGTCCTACCTTGAATGCTGCCTCCTTGATGACCAGTTTGCGTTTTAGGTCACTCAGAGACTCGACGGTGTCATTGATGTTCTTCCTGATTTTAAACTCAAAATGCAGCGAGTCTACGGGGATGCCCATCTTCCTGGCATGGTTCTGCAGCACCCCGGTCAGAAATCCTGGAATACAGCACATAAGTATACAGTGAATGTATAGATTGTTAAAATAGACTATATTTTCTTCATTTTGTCCAAAACGTATCGATAATGGATAAAGAATACATATTTTGTGAATCTGAAAATGTTTTTTGTTTTTTAAGTCTATACACATTTCTTTGGGTAGGGCTCATTATGACTTTTCTGTCAGCATGTAAATGCACTCATGACTTGCATTTCTACCCGTTACATCGAACACTACCGCATGGTGATAACAATCTTTTTTCGCTCTACAAAGACCTTAATTAGGATTTAAATATATGAACATTTATTAAGTACAAGTACTGTTTATTTACGGATGAATTTCATATGTTTTACATATGTGCCACATATGTATCTACATATGTATTTCATAAGAAAGTAACACACATGAAAAAAAAATTTTACTAAATAAAATTAAAACTTAAACAGGTTGTTAAAACATGTTTTACAATATTCTGCAATTTTTTTTATAAATATTTTATGTATTTTATGCATAATAGTTTTATATGAAATACATACGTATACATTTCATATGTGGCACAGGTGTATTATTTTAACATGAAAAATATATGCGGTACATATGTGACACATGTATTATTTTTCCTGTGATATACACTGTTGATAGTAATTCATACTCGTTTTTTATTAAATCTGATATGTTTGTAATTACAAGTACAAACTATGATATGTATCATTGTACTGAATAAAAGCCCTAGTCACATACTATATGATTTTACGATACCTTGAGGGAAAAAGAATCCGGACAGCCAGTAACTGTACGGTTGACTCCTCGGTATATCGGTGAAGTCCACTTCTGCCGACACGGTCTTTGACCCGAGCACGGGCTTCATGAGTTTATCTACGGTGTTTAGAATCATCTCAGCCCACTGGGCAAAGAAGTCCACCCTCATATACAAGTTCTGCACCCATGAGCCCAGGGGTTTACGAGATTCATAAGACGCTGCCTAGAGAAAAAAAAAGAAGATTGCTGGGATAAATAAAGGGTTGGATGGTAAACTAAGAAACCAAATTTGTGTATGTAAAGGCGTTTATTTATTCTTGTTGTATTAGTTTAATTTAGTTTCAACACATTTCTTTTACATCCAATGCGAAACGAGTTCTTGCAACTTATATTAATCAGTCTCTATGGATTCCTGGGTAGAACTAGCACTAAGCAATGTGGATTAATTATCTTGCTCAAGGATAAATAACGTTGCCGCGGCGAGGATCGAACACATGACCTCTCAATCTGGAGTTCGGCGCTCTACCACTGGACCACGCACTCCACTTGGTGTTTTGATGTCAATCCTTCCTGTATTGCTCAGAATTCAGCAAGCAAACCTCGGTTAAAGTCCCATCCGAAGGACTGGCAGGTGTGAAATTCGTATTTCAAGAATTCAGTCCAATTCGGTCCTGGCTGGGATAGAATGCTAGATCCTTGGATTACTAAACCGAGGCGCTAACCATTCCACCACAGCTCCATCTTTTTAGATATATATATATATATATATACTTTATATATATATATATATTATAGGTCATTGAATTTGGATGGCTAAATATTACTTGGAACTCGTTGTTTTGGCGCAGGACGACTCGCTTGTATGGCTAAATATTACTTGGAACTCGTTGTTTTGGCAAAGGACGACGAGCTTCTGAGTCGTCCCGCGCCAAAACAACGAGTTCCAAGTAATATTTAGCCATACAAATTCAATAACCCTTTTATTGTATACTTTCATATTGTTTTCGATCAATGTTAATTGTATGACTATTACTTTTCATTGTATTTGTGTTATTTATATAGCTTTTGATGGAATTCCTATCTTGTCATTCAGTTTCATTTGTGTGGATGATTATTTTGCGCGAAAACGACGTCGACGTCAGATGACGTCCTTAAAAACATGAAGCGATTTTCTAGTTTGTTTACCATTCGATAACGTTAAAAACAGTGGGTGAGTGACCATTTCAATTATTTTATCAATTTCTGCCATAAAAGGTTGAAAAAAAAACAGGTATTTTTTTGTTGACACTATATGAAGGATTCCGTTATTTTATTTGAAAGTAGTTCCTTATTTCTATTTCACGGCTCTTAGCAAGCACGAGAAAGTTCCGGTGCAATATCAATGTGTGCAATATCGTAGAATTTTGCACACTTAGCTCAATGCAAACTAAACAGGACAATATGAAAGTATACAATAAATAAACATATTTCAAATTCTGATACCAAAGAGTGAATAAATAAAAGCATACAACTATCTAGTACCTTATTAAAGCTAGTTGGATACCAGCAAATAAGAGGCCTGGCTTATAATCCCTTCGCAAGCTGGATCAGGTCAATCGATTTCAGATGGGTTTGCTACATTTTGTGGTAGTATTGACAAACAAATCTTCATGTTAAAAATCCTCCATCTTTTTCCGAAAAAGAAAGAGCATCTTAAGCTTTTAGACAGTTTAGGACATTATAACTTCTCCCTTAGATAGTGAAATAATGCCTTCTCCCTTACCTTCCATCTTTTGGGAACCTTCTGTGTAAGAAGAGCATTGTAAGCTTCCTCTAGAGGCTCGGACATGATCACTTCTCCCTTAATTGCCAAGATGAGCGACTTTAGAGAGGTGTGTATGACGTGCAGAAGATTGTTAAAGCGGTCAATTTCTTGTCGCAGGACTGTGACCAAGGCTGTATTACCCATCGCTGCATCCACTGCTGCGTTCAGTACTGAACAAACGACAAAAGAGAAACATAACCATGTACAAGTAAATAATCAAAATTTAGAATTAAGTATTGTGATAAACTTTTGGATAAATGTTCTAAGCACAGTGCAAATACTAGTATAGTACAACAACAATAATAGGCCAGGCCTATGAAAAATAACACTAAGTAAAAGCACCCATAACATACTAGATCATGTCCTCATGTTGCAACTAGCTCCTAAAACATAAGTTGCGAATCTTTACTCAGTTGAAAGTTTGTAATAAATCTGCTTTTATGAAAAACTCCAATCCACTGTGTATTTCCTAAATGCAGTTTGTATTTATTTTGTCTTATCTGGTCTCTACTGCCTCCAAAATGATTCCTTACGTCTGTTTTTCTCCTTATCCCTGAAGTCTGGCAGATCCCTTGTAAGCACCTGTTTGACCCGGATCTGGAACATGTTGGTTGATGCGCTGGCACGCACGTCTCCCTCCGCCTGGTACTCCACAGATTCTGGCAGTTGGTGCAGGATATCTGCCGCCAGATCCTTCACAATGTCGTCACTGCTCTTCTCAGATCTGAAACACTCATCCAGTTGTAACAAAACCAAATAAATTATTTTCTATTCTGAAATTCAGAAAATAACAGAAAGTACAGCAGACAACACTTGATCTAAGATGGAAATGTCGACTAAAAGACTGTGTTTTTGCAGACATGTTGCCCACTCCCACAAAAACTTCTTCAGTTAATTGATTTGGTCACATTGGCAGTTGTACATTGGCAGTTGTACCTGCTAATAACTTACTAATTAACTTACTAATTACATGCTTGACCAATAAACTATATAAACTATATAATGGCTGTTCTTTTTAATAGCTTGCTACATATAATGACCTGAAATAAAAATACAATGTTTACCCTTGGCTGGTGTACAAATATAATATCCTGTAAGCCTCAAAGAGAGGCATGACTGCACACTGACAATACAAATACAATACTTACCCCATTAAGCTTCATACAGAGATGTGGCTTACCCTATAAGCCTCATACAGAGATGTGGCTTACCCTATAAGCCTCATACAGAGATGTGGCTTACCTTATAAGCCTCATACAGAGATGTGGCTTACCCTATAAGCCTCATATAGAGATGTGGCTTACCCTATAAGCCTCATACAGAGATGTGGCTTACTTTATAAGCCTCAAAGAGAGGCATGGCTGCACACTGACAATACAAATACAATACTTACCCCACTAAGCTTCATACGGAGGCATGGCTTACCCAATAAGCCTCATACAGAGATGTGGCTTACCTTATAAGCCTCAAAAAGAGGCATGGCTGGTACTATAAGCCTCACAGAGAGGCATGACTTCCCATATAAGCCTCATAAAGAGGCCTGGCTTACACTATAAGCCCCATAGAGGTGTGGCTTACCCTATTACCCCATAGTGAGATGTGGCTTACCCTATAATCCCCATAGAGTGGTGTGGTTTACCCTATTAGCCCCATATAGAGGTGTGGCATACTCTATTAGCCCCATAGAGAGGTGTGGCTTACCCTATTAGCCCCATAGAAAGGCGTGGCTGCACACTGACTATAGTATTGATGAGTTCATTAGCTTGCATTTCTCTGCACGCCTTTTCTGCATTGTCTGTCATACCAAATATGTCGGGTGAGTCGTAATTCGGGAGAGTTTCTATGTAGGTTATGACATCATTGAATGACATATTGTCCTGGACTGGTTGATAAATCTAAAAAATGGAACCAAAAAACAGATTAAAATAATTCAAATAAATTTTGATACAATTTTAAGAAAAGGTTAGATTATCTAATCTTGCTATGTTAAATGATAGTGTACACAATGAAATGACTGTTTCTTGAAAATTCAAGGTTCTAACAGCTAATTTCGCACATGAAGTGTGTTACTGATGACAGGGTAGGTTATTTATATCAGAGATCGACAGCTATCATATTTGCAACTGGTAGGTTCATAACATTACAGTAAAGCAACTAAATCATGTCCACACATATTTTTTTAAAACTTAATACAAACTATTTCTATTTTCACAGTATTCAAATGGAAAAATCTGTATTCAGCATAAAAATAAATCCATTCACTGCAATAGTACAGTATAAAGCGAGATAATTTTGTATATATATTTATGTCTCAAAATCTCTATTCTACATACAATACACATAAAGTATGTGATCTTTTGGCTTGGAGAAAGAAAATGGCACTAATAAAAGCAAAAGAAAAAGCTTTTGAACATGTGTGTAATTATGTAATGTGGTTATGGCTATGACTTTGTGAAACATCTTAGTAAAGGTCACGCAGCAGTTAATTAATGGCATGGGTTAGTTTGTTGTGTGTGATGGCTGATCCTGCTCTCCGTTCCTCTGCACAGCCATTACACATGGCTGGACCCTGCTCTCCATTCCTCTGCACGGCCATTACATCATGGTCCTCCATTACATTGCAGAAGGTGAAACAGGGAGTGAACATATATGATGACAGGTGTGCAGTGACATTACAGGAAAGCATTTAGTCATTCATTAGCATAATTTCTTTATTTGGAAACTAGAGTAACATGATCGTGGACCTGATAATCATACTGTCCTTTACTGTTGAACATATTTGTCTAATCAACTTCTCTAATCAACTGCACATCTATTGTATCAAATATATAGTAGTAATTACATTGATAAGTTCCTTATGTACAACATAACATATGTTTGGTTGTCAAATAGCGAGAACTTTGAAATGAGAACGATGAATAATGAATGAAGGTTAGGACTTGACATCTGAATTTTAATAGTAACGTTTTGCGTAAAATAATTTAAACTGGCTTTTTCATTTCAATAGCAAGTCTTACTCCTTTGGAGGGAGAGACGACTCAGGTCATAGAAAATATTTCCGATTTTTTTACAAGTGAATGCCTGAGCTGACAGGTAAAGAACACGTTTCAGGCCATTTTTACGAGTGAATGCAAGCTAACTCAGGCAATAGTTAAAGTATATAATTGTATGTGCATATACATTATGTGTAGTAGTATATCATGAATATGTTGACATACTTGTGGAGAAGGCAACAAAATAGAAAGAGATTATTTTTATGGAAGTGCAATGTGATGAAAGAATCACAAACATACAGTATTTTCTTGCCTTTATGACGTGAATAGAATTAGCGATATCAAAAATTGAATAAGCGATATCAGAAAAATATTGATGATATAAAAAAAATGCTACAGAATCTTATATATATAATGTATACCGTATATAATGTATACCGTATATAATGTGATCATGCATGAACACCATGCTAATCCGCTTTTAATCTTAGAATATTAACTTGTGTAATACTTTCTACAAACTGTAATAACAACTAGGTTCAATTTTTGGAACATGTGTGTCGTCTGTCTGATGGAAAAGGTGATTTTCAAATAAATTACTCTCGTACCCTAGACGGGGATTCCTTCCCAATAGGATCTATTTATTTGCACCTACATTACTATACAATGGCGGATGGGGATGGGGGTTGGTGGGGGAGGGTGGGTAGCGGGAGCAGGGCATCCGAACTGAACATTTTTAATATCTGATCAATTTGTGTGTTTTTTGTTGTTGTTTCTATTGTAATCGGAAGACACAATAATTGTCAAACTTTTAGAACTGATATAAAATGTGCAAAATGTACAACATTTAGTAACACCGGCTTGTAACGAAAACAATCAATTGTATTCCTACACAAAATATAGGACAACATGTTGCAAATCCCTTACAGGGATTGGAGGTGATCTGGTAGGCTAAATATGGGTGTCCATCATATTGTGTGTTAGTTTCATATACAATGTGTATACCCTAAATACGGCCCAAGCACCATCTGTCCGTTTTAACTATTATTAATGGAATATTTTGGTCTGAAAAAGTTGATGCTGCTACAAGTTTTTGTTGTACAAATCATTAATATTAGTCCATACGATGCTTTAAGGCTCTTGTAAATTCTGGTTTTGTTTTATCAAAGTACACTAGCTTCTATTGCATTATATCTAAAATTGAAAGCAATATAAATCCAATATGAATTAATATTTATAATTTAACAACAAAAACCCGATTCTCCAGTTTTCCAGATTCTCACAAACATTAATTAAACCGAAGGTAGCATGTGGTTCAAATTAATGCATGTGCACATTTTACATGAAACGGAAGAACTTTATGACGTTTTTCATTTTGTATTAGGATTGACACCAGTAACTCTTCCAGATCACCTCCAGTCCCTTTAATAAACATTATAAGAAAATTAAAACAATTTCAAAAGAACCTGCATTATCTTTATTTCTAAAAGCTGAAAACGAAAGGAACCGATAAATAAATAAATAGAGGTAGTTGTGTCACAGGGGCTGATACATCTGTGATTCCCTTACCTTCTGTACGACCTAAACATGGCCAAGACAAATAATGTAACAGTTGCTTATTATTAATAGATATTAATTATTCAATACACCGCTACTACACAGACGTAGCCTATCTTAAAAAATCTCATTATATTCTTCAAGTCATTATCTGATTTGACCTGCAAGCACATGTCCGTCTGTCACTATGGCTGTAACTTTATACTGAATATACCTTTTTCCAGTTGCTGTTGTTTTTTGTTTTTTTCTTTATTATGATATTTTTTTATAAATTTTTCATCAAACAAACTGTACCTGTAAGTATTTGCATAAACATTTAGTTATGTTAACTTTTTGGGTAAAACATGATTTTGTTAGTGGTTCATACACAATGTGTACGCATATAAAAGTAAAACAGCTTGCTTGCCGTGGTTCCTATATACATGTACATAAAAGAAAGTAAACAGCTTGCTTATGGAACATTGTTTAATGCAGTTTGTAGTACGGTCGGTGAAATTGTCTTTGATGAATGCCCAGCAATAAATTGTTTAATTCAGCATAAACAAAGGGGTGGCTCTTTACCATACTCTAACTTCCAATAAATGGTTAGAGTAAGAGTTAAAGTTAGAGTACAGACAGGGTCACTAAGTGCACCTAACTACAAAACAGATAGAGCCTGTCTCAGCTTGTTGGTTATTTGAAAACCTTGATGGGCTATACCCATCTCGGTGTTTAAATAAACCACCTCGATGAGACCAGACTCCATCTATTACATAGAGGATCTTACATGAGCACTCATTCATTATTGAATTCATTAAACGAGTTGGCAAAATGATATAATGCGAGGCTGTTGCCGAGCATTATATGATTTTTGCTAACGAGTTTAATAAATTCAATAATGAATGAGAACGACTCTTAGATTCTATTTATCACATAGCTCACATATCGACTTTTATTGCATTTTTCCCGTCATTTTAACATGCGAAACCGACATAAACTGTGGGAATTGGATTATAGTCATTATTGATTTTTTTGACAGTGCATACTAGGCTTATTTGAATACTTATATAACTAGTGGTATATCGCGAATGGTGTTATTCCACTCCCACACCCTAAATTATGTGATAAATTCTGTTATTTAATTGTAAAAAACAAGTATACTTGGTCTTATTTCCAACAGTGGTCTGACTAATAACTGTAAACAAGACTGTCTTTTCTTTTACACTTTTTTTAGACCTAATTATATTAACACCGCAATGTTTTTAACAATGGTTAAATCAATCTGTTGTATAAATATACAAGGACAGGTGTTGCTATCGACATGTTGTCTAACAATTCAGGCCATTCGCAATTATGTGAGATTCTTTTTGTTGGTATTAATCACAGGACTTTGTAGACCAAAGTAATAACAGTAATTTACTAAAATAGATGACAAACAATCTTCAATCATTAACTCATATATTAAAAGCAAATGTATATAAGATTAATCTCAACAAATATCAGCCATCTATACATCAGGAATAAAATAACCAGCAGAATCTATTTTATAGTAAAAGTTAAGGACAGTTCTGGATTCTTCTATCCTTCCGCCTGTTTCTGAAAGTTGTACATTATAATCTGATTGAACCTATGTGGTATTTAAATAGTACATAGGCAATTTTGCCGTATTGATTTTGCCTTAACCAGATAGATGGTCTGTAAAGTACTGAGAAAAGCTCTTGACATCTTAATGTTATATGACCTAAATTAAATTGTTTTTTGATTAAAATAGTCTCATAATAAATATTACTTGAACAATTGGTAACCCTAATCATAGCTTTTCATAACTAAAGTATGTTTTAAGTTTTACCTTATTTGGTGAATAGCTATAATCTGGCAGTAGCGCTTCAGGACAGAAGAAGCGCCCCAGGAGGGAGTGTAGACATCTGTAATCCCACTCGTCTGTCACACGACCGCCGTACGTCACGCCCCCTATCAGGTATGACAGTGCCTCCCACGGTATGGTCTTGTGTTCCACCAGCAACATTTGGAGTTGTAAAATCGAGACCTGAAAGAAAAAAACTTGATTTACTTCTACTATTTCGCAAGATCCAGGGTCTCATTTTTTTCTCAAAATTAAAAAAAGCATGGTGGTTTCAAGATTGGAAATTGTCAATTACAACCAAAAGAAAAAAAGTTGACAATGGTAACCAATTAGAAGAGCTTAATAAACAGTTCATTTAAGGAATCATATTAATTTGTGAATAGAAGATTTGATATCAGAGGGAAATAGATGACACGCTCGCAACGTCACAGATCAAAACAAACCAAATATTATTTAGTCTACTCCAAAATACAATTCCCTGAACTTTCACTTTCTTCTACCATATTATTTTGCAAATTTAAATATTATATAAAATTTGCAGATCAAATACCTATTTAAATCCTCCTCTGAATCTCACGTGATATATACTTAAGGCCAAAAGATTTGCACGGTTCATAAAATATACTTAAGGCCAAAAAATTTGCACGGTTCTTATATTATCATATTTTTCAAATTGTTTCTATTTTTACATTCATCATTAGCTGTCGTAATCCAAAGCAATCGGCTTAAACATTGTCACCCGGTTTTCAATACAATTGATCACTTCACTGTTCGGTACGTACGATTGAAAATATTAAATTTGGGTACGTTTAGAAGGAATTTTGTTATATTTTTGGCCTTGAGTATATTATAATTTTTTTTTATATATAACCAGTAGTGTTGGGAATCGGCTGAAAATTTATGATTGACCATCAGAATATTTAACTGACTGATTATCGATCATTAATCGATTAAACATGGCTGATATAATAGACAAGATTAGTGTAAGCCTTTTTCTGACTATAATGAAGAAAAGAATCACATTTCAAGTATGTTCTGATAATAAAGGAACTGAATGAAACTGACCAACATATATTTTAAAAAATAAATTGTGATGCCCACTATAAATATGTGATTATTTATTGCAAAATTATAACTCATTTCATTTTCTTGTACATGTATATTTCAGTACAAGAGAATGAAAAAGCCATAAATTTCAACAAACGAGTGAAGTAGATCATGAAAAATTGTAATCGATTAATCAGATCAAAGGCATAACTGATTGATGATCCATCAAACTGATTAATCGGAACAAGACTAATAACAAGCATAAGTGTATGAAGAATTCTGGCGGGTGGGGAAACTGTTTGAAAACACAAAAAAACAGCATATCAAAATCTCATCAGTTAAGCTTGGATTATGAAAAAAATAAGGTAAAATATTTCTACCTCCAAGTCCGAGTCATTAAATTCATAGGCAATATTCCATCCGAGGGCGCCATACTTCTTTCTCTCGTGAATCACACTGTTGAAGAGACACAGTCCAAACAGGAGTCTCTTCCAGGCGTGACCTTGTGATGCGTCCTCAAACAGTTTCTCCGTAATGACCCCAGTACCACCGCTACCAAACGCGCGTAACATGCTGGACTTGAGGCCTTGTGGAGGTTCTACTGTCATCTAACAATAAATAAATGTCTTGTTTCTTATTTCCATGTATATCTGTAAAAAGCTGAATAAAATCTATTGTTTTTTCATGGTGTTTTTTTTGTTGTTATAATTGTTAGTATTTACGTGATTATTTGTATTTTTTACTGCAATACATTTAAGGGACACACCAATCTTGATATATAATTATATGTAAATTACAACCTTGAAAGTAGGTAGACTGAGATGTAATTAAATTATCTTCATTTGTTAGTGGACACAAACATGGCCTTTTATATATGCATGACCTTTGACCCCAACTTTTAACCGTTTTTTTTTTGCACACAAAATGCTGTCTTGTTGAGATACATACTTGTACCAAATTAAATGATCTCAATCTATTCCAAAGTAACTTGCATATATAATGACTTTAGACCTCTATGACCTGGTTTTAGTAATGGATTCCATTTTAAGTTGAGATAATGCCTTTATTTGCATATAGTATAGACCTTTGAATTTGAATTATGACCTTGACCGTTGCAGTATAATTTTAGTCCACAAAACACCATCTTGTTGAGATACAAAGTTGTATCACATGACGTTTTATTAAATTATCTCAACCCATTCTTAGGATCTGTGACAGATAAAAACATTACATACATATGCAGAGTAGTAAATAGTTATGATATAATTTTCATGTATTGAGATAGCATCTCTAGGTATGACCCAGGAGACATTATACTGCATTATAGGAAGTTGTATACATCTGAAAAATTATGCAGATTCCACGTTTTATACAAATAGTTAACATACCGTATTTGTCGGCCTATAGCGCGCATGCGCATATAACGCGCACCCCGACTTTGGGCCTGAAATCCTTGGAAAAAAAACTTTTTGTTATGTATTGTAGCGTAAACCGAGCATAAAAAACTCGGACAGCAGAGCGCCATTTTGAATCACTGACCAAAGAGAAAATGTAAAACAAATTTTAATTGGCTAAAACAAGCTGCATGTTAGACTGTGTTTTTTTACTCAAGTGTAAATAAACTTGTACTGTTGAGTGTACTTTTGTTGTTTACTCAAGTTTCAATAAAATAAAAATCCCCACGCCCGTTTTCAACTTTTATTACGATCATATTAAATTTATTAATCTGGCGTTGTATGACTGGTGTTGTTTCCAGGTTATTAACTCTTGCTTGTCAATTTGAAGGTGTTGACAATTTGAAGGTCTTGACAGTCTTGACAGTTTGAGAGGTTTCTCGAAATGAGATGCATTGTCTTGTGGCATCACCTATTAAACGCATTTTCCTAACACATTGTGTCAGCACCTACTCAAACTTCTGAAGTAATCGAGGACAATTAAGGAATTGACATTTTTCTGTGTACATGTATTGTTACATGTTTGTTTAATAATCACCATAGTCATCATTGTTTGCTGTCAGATTAGCAAAAACCAAACACTTCACACATTTTCCCAGTCAAGTAAACCCTTTATGAATAATCAAGATTTTACGTTGTCAAAATTCAGACAAATAAATATGTGCGGTAAATGTACCGGGTAGTCTTCGTTAGGAAGAAAACATAATATGCTATTCTATTCTATTCACGGTAAACCCGTCTACGTAAAACGGAAACCACAGCCTCGTTATCATTTCACTTTGCCGAGTGATGTAAACAATGGTATTTTCTCAACAATAATCAACATAAAACATGGTAAAGTTTGATTTTATTATTTTTATTGATAATAAGCATATAGCATACAACGCATTTTATTGAAACAATAGAAACAAGCCAACTTTTGTTCGATTCAATCTCTCTAGTAAACGACTTTTTGAAACCCACAAAATTTCTCGTCTTGGCTGAAAAAAAGAAAGTAAAACATCACTTGTTGCTTAAACCGCGCACCCCAACTTCAGCCACAGAATCTGGGGTAAAAAAGTGTGCGCTATAGGCCGAGGAATACGGTAAGTAGTTTTGAAAATGTCACATTCAACAAAGCAGACGTCACAAAAAACGTGAAGCTATAATAACATACTTTCATTCCCGTCTGCAGGATAGATATGGGAAAGCTTGGATCTGGTTTGGAACTAAGCCACAGTCGGAACTGGGGGTCTACCTCATCATTGGTCGGCCGGTTGAAACTGATAAATACAGATTACTGGTATATAGACAATATATTACAAGAATTGTTGTATACAAGGGATAATCAAGGTCAAGATAATATGTAATAGGAGTATTAATAAAAATAAAATTAATGTGTTATTATAGTATTCAACGAAAGGGTTATTTATGTACTGTCAGCATTCATGAAGGGGCATCAGATACCTTTTTTGAATTGGTAAGAAAGGCCATCGCTGTATTCTGTGTAGGTATAGATTTTGTGAGAATATGCATACATTCTTGAAAATTAGGAAAAACTTGTTGCATCTTTTTTTATATATTTTTTTGATCAGCCTGCCCTGTATGGTTCTCGAGCAAGAATACAGCCACTGCTTATCCAGGTAGAGAGGTAAAATCCCCTGAACTCATGTTCATTAAAGGTCTTCTTAATCATTCCTGTATTGTTTCAGGTGCTACTTGAGTGGTGGCGGAAAAAATGATGGAGGCTCCAGCAAAAAACGGGTGTGTTTACAACAGAATTTGATGTAATTCGACAGATCTGCAAGTTAGAATGTTCTAGGCCCATTCTGCATGTTTTTATCTGGGTGTAAATGGAGAGTGGGCCTGGAATGTTCATTCCTGTTGGCGCTATATAACCTTTCTGTGTTGATATGCCGTAAAACCCCATTCAACTCAACTTTATTCAGCCTGCAGTATCTTAGTAATAAGGCCATAGAACAGTGTTAAGGCATACTAATAAGTTAATAATCTGAGTATAGAATAAGTTCATTTATCACATAACTGGCGGTGTGGGAGTGTAATAACACCATTCAATATTTTCGATATTCCACTAGTGGTATAAAATAACGTTAATGACATCATATGTTTTCTGACGTAATGTGACGTTATAAGTTATGTGATAAATAGAATCTAACATTCATTCTCATTCATTATTGAATTTATTAAACTCGTTAGCAAAAAATTATATCATTTTGCCAACTCATTTAATAAATTCAGTAATGAATGAGTACTCATGTAAGATCCTCTATATACTAGTTCCCAATAACCTTATGCCCTTCAAAGTTGCCGACAGTATCCTGAATAACAACGCTGTCACTAAATACGCATGATAAAAATCACTTTATGTTAGAGATTAAGTTTCTAGGTGTTTTTGACATACAAAGTGTGTTAAACATTATCACAAAAGAGATATTGTAACACCTGGCATAATATTTATAATCTATTTCAAATCATTGGTTGGCATGGCCTGAGTTGCTGATACTGGTGATCCAGTTATGTCTCGCAGACTGGACGCCAGAATAAAGCTACAATTCCATGTAGGGATGTCACAGGACCCATGCTCATTAGCAGAAGTTTCACCAAACTAAATGGTTTGAATACAATTATAAATAAAATGTCCTTCAAAATTGATACAATTGAGTTCTTGATTCCTAAAAAATAAATTAAAGTCATGACTGCAAATACCGAAGATATGACTTAGCCACCCTGATATATGTTGTTATGTCCCTTAGATATCTCGTCATGACAGACTAGTAAGGGAAAATGATCGCCAACTAGTCTGGCTATAGTGAAAGTATTGAATAGATGCCCTTGGGTAAATATTTGTGTCTTGGGAAACAATTTATACAGTCACTGATTCAGAAGAAAAACTGATTTTATTAAATTAAACCTCCTCAAGATTACAGACTTTTACATTCAGCCAGTCGAAACATTTCTTACTCTTCTTTTTACACAGAATCTTGCATTATATTAATGTTACCCCTTATGAGTGTTGTTATTGCCCATAGAACAGCTTAGAACAGAGTATTTTATTCCAATACTCCGTTAATAACAGCATTTTTATTATCCATAGTATATGTGCATGACCTGGGCAGACACGCTCCCTGTCAGTCGTTGTACAACGACACTATGCTATAACCGTTACTAGATGAGAACTATTTTATATGGTTGGTAATTATTTTCATATATTAAGGATATTAGAAAAGAACTGGAAATGTGATTTATTGTTATTATACCATTTATTTGTAATTCAATGTAAAAAAAAAATCACGAGTCACAACCCCAAAATTAATTCCAAAAAAAAAGTGATATAATAAACAATAATTCATTGTAAAAAAATGTCCTATTTCTTAACTAATAATAGTTCACATTTACATGGTATCTACTAGTGTTGGGAATTGGCTGAAAATTCATGATTGATCATCAGAATATTTAACTGATCGATGATCGATGATTAATCAATTAAACATGGCTGCTATAAAAGACAAGTGTAAGCCTTTTTCAGACTACAATGAAGAAAAGAATCACATTTCATGTATGTTCTGGTATAAAGGAACTGAATGAAACTGACCAACATATATTTTAAAAAATAAGTTGTGATACCCACTTTAAATATGTGATTACTTGTTGCAAAATTATAACTCATTTTATTATCTTGTATATTCTAGTACAAGAGAATGAAAAGGCCATAACTTTCAATAAACGAGTGACGTCGATCATGAAAAATTATAAGTGATTAATCAGATCAAAGGCATAACTGATTGATGATCGATCAAATCAATTAATCGGAACAACACTAGTATCTACCATACAATTAGTATATTGTAGACAGACACATAACACAGATAAGAAGGAAGAGATCTTTAACGGGAAACTCTCTGTTGGAATGACGGATGAAGGAACTGTATCACAGTTTGAAGTGTACTATTATACTTTCATAAATTCAGACAAATTATACACTAACTACTGTGGGTGTGAGTGGAAATCATTGCATATATTACATACATGTACAATATACACACATGTACATACAATGTGTGTGCAACCATATTCCAATACTGGGTGAGCATATATTTTTTTATTATGTGTAAACATTAGGATTGCACTGATATAGGAGTGCAAAAGCATGCAGTGCATATACATGAATGTACAAATTGCTCAGTCAACAGATCAAATATAATGAACTTATTTTATCCAGAATTAATTTAATATATACATATTCAAGCTGAAAAGGACCTTTTTCTTTTTTAGCCAAAAAAAAAATCGGCTCATAGATTGGCATAAACCGGCATTACCATGTCCAATCTTCCTTCTTTCTCCAAAATATGTTACGTTAACCTTTTTTTGGGGGGGTGGTGGGGGCAGAATTAAGTTTGTGTATATCTCAGATCTTCAGCAAACTTTTGTAAATCTCGGATCTTCAGCAAACTTTACCAGCACCTTCCTCTCATCAAAAACCTCCCATACACTGAAAACTAGGTCACTATGACCTACTTTCACCAAAATATGAATTAAGTTAACCTTTTTGTTTAAGTCTGGGCAGGGGGAAATTAACTTTTTGTTATATCTCAGCATTACCATGTCCGACCTTCATCAAATTTTAACAGCACCTTCCTCTCATCAAGCACTGACCATATCCTGAAAACTAGGTCATTGTAACCTACTTTCTCCAAAATATATGTTACATTAACCTTTTTAACTTTGTTATATGGGCATCAACATCTCGGCATTGCCATGTCTAATTATTTTTTATATCTCAGCCTTGCCATGTGCAATTATTATAAAACTTGGACAGTAAGTTGCTGACAAGTACATTGAAATCATGCATTGAAAATGAAAACTACGTTTTCAACATTAAAGCATCCTATCACTCCCAAAAAAATACAATCTGTCTAAAAAAGGTCTATTAAATAGTTTCACCAAACACACAGGCACTCATTTTTCACATTTTGGAAAACCTGGCTTTAACGCCACCAGGCGTTACTCTCTTGTTCTTTAATTATAAGAGCAACGTAATATGTTACAACATTGCTATGACAACATACTATGTTGTTATGACACTCTATGTTTCTATGATCTTTTTAACATTCCTATATGTGAGTGTAGTAAGACATGCGACATATAAGAGTTCCTTCTCCCAAAAAACTGTTTACCGAACAAGCCTTCTTTCAATTAAATATGTCATGGCAAAATAAACATGGTTAGCATGTGGTTAGAACGTGGGAAGCATGAGAATCTTAAAGGCTGCATTCACAGATATAAGATTTGGTGAAACATAAAGCATACCCGTGCCGGCCTCCAACCCTAAACAGATTTTGTTCATATAAACACCACATACATGTATATAAACACCACATACATGTATATAAACACCACATACATGTATATAAACACCACATACATGTATTTAATTTTTTTGATCAAGATTCTACAAAACAAAACAAAAAAACACATACATTAAATGCTTATTTTATGTTAAAACCAGGTGTACATGTATGAAGTTACACACATATTCTTTAAATGACTTACAAGGTTTTTCGAAACATTAACAATCTTCCAAAACTATTAATGCAGTTTTGTTCTGCGTACCAGTTATTATAAAACAAAAAAAAATTAAACATATATTAAAAGCTTCATTCCCGAAAACGTCAATGTGCAACATACATACATTCCCCTACCCCCATTGTGCAGTATTCATGTACAGTTCAATTCAGTTATACATGGCTTACCTCCCTTCATAATCGCTCGCCTGTAGCCTATGTACAGTAGTGGCATTATAAATATGCATATGTATTAAACAAACTCATTCAACAGCTGGATATTTACATCATATCAATATTAATAACTATAAAGTAACAATGAATCAAGCAGAAAGGAAACAGTCAAGAGAACTTAAAAAACTAAGAAATCTTAAAACATAAACAAGAGGTTAAACATTTCAAAGCGCTCTACTGTAAGAACATGACTTGATGTGATCAACTCACTTGGACATGTTACGTTACATAACAAAAAATATGAATCAGCGGCGCTGACCCTTCCTGGACTGTCTCGGACCAGTCATGGTCAAGCAGTATTTAATAACTGTTTGCTGTTCAGAGTACAAACTAAATAAATAAACTAGAAGCCACAAGCAATGTTCAAGGAGAAGCAATGCTTACAAGCGTTTCCTTTATATAAAAGTCTATGTAAAGCCAAGATGTTCGTTAGTGGCCATCATGGATGATCAACATCAATTTTCATTTAGGTCTGTACATGTCATACATATCAAATATCTCTTATGGCTAAAGAACAGTGCTGTTAATAAACCTTTCTATTTTATGTCAAATTTTAGTTGAAGTGCCATCTTGGATTTTTCAGGAAGGTGATATTATTTAGGATCAACCAGAAGTCACCTGCAAAGTTCCTGTGAAGTTATATAACAATCCAAATAAACATTTAGGACCAATACTGATCAGAATATATGTTATATAGGTCTATGTAAACAAAGATGGCCACTGGTGGCCATCTTGGAAGCCTCAAGAACGAGAATTTCATTTAAGACCTACTAGATGTCAAACTAAATATCTCATATTACCACCTATTATGGTTTTAGAGGAAAAAGCCACCACAAAAACGTGTATGTTTTAGTGTATTTTTATCAGCAGTGGCCATATTGGATTTTGCAGGAAGTTAAAATGTGCAAAGGAACTACTAGACATCATAAAGAATATTCCTATGAAGTTTCATTTTGATCCAAATAAAAATTTAAACCATGAAGCTAAGACAAGGTTTTTTTATATCACTTTATGTAGGCAAAGACGGTCAATGAAGGACATCTTAGAAACTTTGTTAACAGAATTTAATTAAGTTAATCAAGTATTAACTACATGTCATGCAGATCACTTCAGTAAAGACCATGTAAAATAACTTTTTAGTTAAAATGAAAATGACTGACAATGCACCATCACGCAAGCTCTTCTGATCTTCGATTAGAAAAGCCAGACATGTCTGGAAACAACCTTCACCTCCTTCTGCGGATCTTTCCCTCAAGTTCTGTGAAATGTTTTCTAGCGCTGATCAAAATATATTTCAATAACAAAATATTAACATAATCTCATATCGCCATTGTTTTATCCTCCCTGGCAACAGATAAAATTGACATCTTGATGGCTTCATTTTTTTCTAAATTTCAATATGCAAATGGGAACAAATACAAATTTACCAATAATGTTTTTTTTAAAAAGATACTAAAATTTTCAGAACAATGCTCTGGAATTGTATTAAAAAAATATATTCAGTCCTTGAATTCTTAAGACTTAATCCAATGTATGCAAACTGCAATCACAAATATTTCTACGAGTATAAAAGTTCATTACAAGCTGCTACGTATAAATACTAATAAATAGCAACTTCATTTGACTGTTTATCTTTGAAGGTCATGGGAATATTTGTGAACAAAATTTGAGTACTTGAGCTGAAGTCTAAGAATAGATTGAAGATGGCTGGTGAATTCCAGGCCAGGTTTACTTAACTCAGTAGTGTCCATTTACAAAACATTTGTAGAAAACTGGTTCCTCACAATATATCACCTGTTTAATGACCTCTGAGCAGAGGTGGTCTTGAACAAACTTTCAAACCAACACATGGGATTTCCACATAATTTTACATTAATGCTATAACCTGCAATATTTTTGAGAGGGATTTGGGATTTGAAAATCTTTTGGTTTTTTTGTATTCAATGTTAAAGCAGAAATTTTTAAATGTTCTAAAAATTTGGGCCTTGTCAAAACCAGCTTACACAACCTACTTTTCAACTAGTGCCTGTAGCCGCGGCATCCACGATGCAGCCAGGTGACAGTTCTGTAGAAACACCCATCTTCCCTTCAAAATCTGGGCTTTGGCGATCAGTTCCTCAGCCTTGGGCCCCTGGCCCCGGCCCAGGGATATCATATCTAGATGCAAGGCACTGCCCCGTAACTCCTTCGCAAATCGCAATAACTGAGATCCTGGGTCGCAACCTGTTTATTTTATAAAAAAAATAAATAAATGAACTGCATATCTCTGTTTTAAAATCATTTAGGAAATTCCAACCTGAGGTAAAACTGTTTTAATAGAAACAGAGGCTCTGCTGAGGTTTCAATTAAATGAAATGGGATTACCACATCATATTAGTTCATATTAGAACAGCAATGTCAGAGTGATATGAGATGAGGTATGAAGTTTCCCATCAGACATACCTCCACCAGGGAGGGAACCCTCAGGGTGCAACATCTGTATCTCTGAATGGCAATGCCTTATCCACTGAGCAACCCGACAGCTTGGGTTCTAATCTAAACAGCAGGATCCAATGAAAACAGTTTTACCAAGGTAAAACCAGTTATTTAATTCAGGGACTTAATTTGTATTAGTTTGATTTTCCATGCTTACAAGCTGCACATTGTAAACAAGAAACGATGGAAGCTCCCCGAAATGTATACTCAACTTATATAGCCTAGTATCATCCAGCATTTTGCAGTTCCATTTTTGATTTATGCTTCGGACAAGAATTACAAGCATAACATTACAAAGGGCAATAACTTTAATTTGAATGAAGATTGGTTGTAGATCTCTGCACTTTCTCTCATTGCCCTTTATCATAATGAGAAGTTTAATTGCAGTCCCATTAGTAGTTTCTGAGTTATGCTACAGACATAAATTAGAAGTATAAAATTCCAAAGGGCAATACTTCTATTTTGAATTAAGACAGAGTTTTGGTTTTGTTCTCTACACTTCCTCTCATTGGCCTTTATCCCTTTGCGAAGTTTTATTAAAGTCTCGTGAGTAGTTTTTGAGTTATGATCCGGACAAGAATTGTAAGTATAAAATGACAAAGGGCAATAATTCTAATTTAAAAGAAGAAAGAATTATGTTTCTTGTGCTCTGCACTTTTTCTTACTGCCTTTTATCATTGCGTGAAGTTTCATTGCACTCCCGCTAGTGGTTTCTGAGTTATCCTCCGGACTAGAACTACAAGTATAAAATTACAAAGGGCAACAACTCTAATTTGAATGAAGACAGAGTTACGGTCGGTTCTTACACTCTGCACTTCCTCTCATTGCCCTCTATCATTGTGTAAAGTTTCATTGTAGTCCAATCACTAGTTTTGTAGTTATGCTCCGGACAGAAACTCTAAGTATAAAATTACAAAGGGCAATGACTCTAATTAGAATGATGACAGTGTTACAGTTCTTGCACTCTGCACTTCCTCTCATAGACCTATATCATTGTGTGAAGTTTCATTGTAGTCGCATCAGTAGTTTTGAAGTTATGCTCCGGACAAAAGTGGGACGGACGGACGGACAAAGCGGCGACTATATGCTCCCGCGAAATAAAAAAAAACGATACCCAACTCTGACCCTCAAACTCTAAAGGCGACCTTGACCTTGACAGGAACCTGGGAGTGGAATGTGACACACCGTCTTGAAGTGATAAGCATTTGTACAAAATAAATCCATTTAGAAGATATAGAGAAGACACGAATACAACCAACTGCGACCTTTGAACTTAAAGGCGACCTTGACAAGAGTGACAAGAACCTGGGAGTTGGATGCAACACAGCGTCTTCAAGTGATAAGCATCTGTACAAAAGAAATCCATGTCCAACCACTGGTTTAGAAGATATGGAGAAGACACAAATATAACCAACTGCAACCTTTGAACTTAAAGGTGACCTTGACCAGAGTGACAGGAACCTGGGAGTCTTAAAGTGATATGCATTTGTACAAAGGAAATCCACGTCCACCAACTGGTTTAGAAGATATCCTGAAGACTCAAAGATAACCAAATGTGACCGTGTGACCGTGAACTTGGAGACAAGAACCTGGGATTCAACCCAAAACGTCATGTTAATGTGATAAGCATTTGCAAAAAAGAAAATCCAAATCTGCTCACTGGTTGAGTAGATATGGTGAAGATGCTCAACTGTGACCTTTGAACTCTAAGTGTGACCCTGATGTTCGGAAGTTGATTATGTGACAAGTCATCTTGAGGTGACAAGCAGTAACTTTACCCACAGGTTAATAACATATAGCAAAGACACAATCTAGCTGGACAGAAGGACAGACAGTCCAAATATTCTATACCCCTGGCTCTTTAAGACCGGAAGCATACTGCCGGAAACAAATATGGTCAATTCAAAACAAAAGTTTATTAACCTCTTGAACATTAAATTGTGATATTTTTTTTCTTATGCATCTCAAAGTATGTCATCACTGACACCGAAGAATGCATATTAGTAAACTGAAGTTTTGAAATTGTTCAAAAAAGACCTTTGCAATGTAATGATAAAATCTTTTCTTGAGTATAATCAGTTGCAGCTCATTTACATCATCTGTTAACGATGTTTATCGTTGGAACAAATCAAGAATGGGTAACATGACATTGAGACAGATATGTTGAGTGTCATGAGCTAATTTCATGAGCTAATGTCATGAGCTAACTTACTTCATTTGCTTATGTTGTCTGACACTGCTTTTATGAGTGCAAATAATTTTTCCACTAAAACAGTCGAAGTAAGAAGTAAATGCAGTCGGAAATTACAAAATTGTTCTTGGTTCAGGATTTTTTTTTTGTACTCAACCTTTCTCTTATATCTGAATCTATTGCTGTGACAAAATATTAGAGAGAATATGATACTCGGTACCATGTTTTTTCATACAGTTTCAACAAGTATCCCACCCACTTACTTGGAGACAGAATAAATATGAGTGGCGTCTTAGCCGTGGATTCCTCATAGATCTCCTTCAAGTCAAACGATCCCGCCGACAGATACTTGTCCCCGATACTGTCCTTCACAAACTGACTACACGACGATGTGAGCACATCCAGGCGGAGTATCTTGATGAGGATCAGCCGCTGGAACAACGTCAGGGTATGCCACTCGAGAGTGATGCCGACGTCGTTATCATGCTCCTTCTCACTCTCATCTTACAATTAAAAACACAAATAATATAATGATTGGTTTAAACAAATTTATTTTAAATATATACATGAATAAACAAATATAAAAATGTGTGTGTGTGTGTGTGTGTGTGTGTGTGTGTGTGTGTGTGTGTGTTGGATTTAAGCAAAAACTTGAATGCCATATAAGCATGGATAACAGTAACAATATATGCTAGCTCCACATTCTTGGCGGGGAATAAAAATAAATTTCTTTTTACATATTGGGAAAATGGGAGAACTATTTTCCATTATTACCTAAAATTATGTGATGCTAAACAGTGATATAAATTTCATAAAAGTTGACAGCAAAAGAATTGAAGCCGAATTTAAATATCCTGGAAATAAAAACTGAGCTTAACTAAACATTATACTTAACTAAATAGCAAGCCAAAACAATTTGTTTTGTATAGGATAGAGCATGAGTTTTGCACGTGTACGGGGAGATAATAATGCACGAGCGTTAGCGTGCAAGACTCATGCTCTATTGTATTTATACCACAATAACTAACATATGCTGTGTATATCCTCGGGTATTACACGATGCATAGTGTGTTTTTAGGCTATTGTGGTATAAGTAATATTTATAGCATGATTTTTCGAGTATATGCGATTTATACTGCTTCTCGAGGGCTGCAGGCCCGAGAGTGCAGTATAAATCGCATACAAGAAAAATATGCTATAGATGTTTTGTACTAGAGCCATTATCCATCTACGCATGTGCAAGAAGTTTTAGGGCGTTGCAGTTTTCAGTAAAATTAACAGCTCGATCCAATTCAATCAAGAAATAGCATTATCACGCGACATGAGCATGACCCATGTTTTGATTATTGTAGCCAATCGCCTTTGTATATTATTGGGCAAATGCAATGTCAAGGAGTGCTGTTTTGGTAGTGGTGTAGTTGTTTTGATTGACAGCTGTGTTGTAAATTACAACTGCGCGTGCGTAAAATTGAGTAGACCATGGTATAACTGCCGAATCTGTCATGTAAAGCATGGCTGAAATATACCGGCATTTATAGCACGGTTTAGGCTCAGACCTTCAGGTTTATGAAAATTATATCATAAGCAAGAACAAAGGAAAACCATTAGAGCTAGTACTACTGATTATAGAAACTGTGTAGAAATACTAGCATGATGCCGCAATAGTTTTTTTAAGAATAAAGATTGTCATGTGTCCCTTTAATTAAGAGCTCTTTGTATCACTCGTCTTACCTAGAACCACACTATCCGGGTTGAACGGTTTCTGCATCAATTCATACGGGTTCTCGCATCTCTCGAACAGTTTCCATTGTTTGTAGTTACTGATGATGCTGCGACACAGCTTGTCAAATTGTGGCATGGTGGCGTCCAGGTGCTGACACTGGCGCCACATCAGGTCTGTCATCCAGCGTGGAGGAGTCTTGTGCTTCTTGGAATCCTTGTCCCCGCTCTGGGCTTCAGATTCCAGTCTCTCCATAGGGGTCAGGCCTGATAGAAGATGCACAAATAAATAATACTTATACTTCAGTTTGTCACATAACATGATTTCTGGGAATGTAATAAAGCCATGACTTATTCATCGCAATACACTAGTGTAATATAGACACATATGAGGACCAAATCGATCAAAAACCAACTGTTTGCATTGTATATCTTAAAATACGCTCAGACACCTTAAATATTTATCGTTATTTGAAGCCATGTAACGTAGCTGACAACAAACAACAAACCGATGCCAACATTTTTCTTACAAACTGCCGCCATATACAATGTAAAATGACAACATTAAAGTGAAACTATCAAGGCGTAGGTGTGTTATGTGATATATATCCATTTCATTCTTCTCCTTAAGGGGTTAAAATTTGTGTAAAATTTTGATTAAAATGGAAAATGTTCTGTTTTCAGATATCACAAAACTTCTCTCGCATCTCCCCACATTTCTGTATCAAATCTCTACTTTCTAACTTGTTTGTCCCATTTTTTATTGCATTTTCAAGCACCTTGCTCCCTCAGTAATGATTGTAAATGTCTATATCAGAAAATAAAGGGTGCCAAACAACCAAAGCTAATCCACCAGCTACCAACAGCTAGGCCAACATCTAGTCATCTAAATAATGTCCTACTTCATCAGCATACCAGCTTTTTATGAGAATCCATACCAAATTAGGAGGATGCAATAGTCCAGTTGTAGTAGAAGATCAATCAAGCAATTGATTAAAATCAATCAATCAATCAATCAATCAATCAATCAATCAATCAATCAATCAATCAAACATATTATACACATCACATACCATCATGCTGAATCAGCTGTTTCTCGTCCATCATGTTGGCCATTATACCGCCCTGCAGGAACACCTTCCATTCAAAGTCGGGAATGGCACCAATACTTGTGATGTCCTCATAGAGGGCATTGGCCCGCATGATGCTGGTTGCCAGCATGTAACTGAACGTGAGCTGGTGATGGGCAAACAGGGCCACAGACACCACCCGATATATACTGAATGTCAGTCTGAAATTAAACAGAAACATTTACATTAAACATTATTTTAACTAACCATCAGGACCGTTCATTCTAGATATAGGGTTTCAGTGGTCAGTGGATATCCCTCGTGCTTCAGACCTCTGCCCCCATGAGCTCAATCCCAGGGGGCGGAGGCATGTCTGATAGGAGTTTCCATCCTTTATCTTATCTGCCGCTTGGGTCGCAGTCCCAATATGACCTTACATTTGTTTACGGGAGGGGTGGGGTAAAACCCAATTTATTTAATTTCTCTGTATGAAAACTGCTAGTTAATATTCTGTCACAAGCCTTTTTATGCCCTCGAAGGGAGGGGGCATATAGTCTGTCCGTCTGTTTGGTCGTCTGTCTGTCAGAAACAATCATGTCTCCACCACAACTTTGAAAGCACTTCACACAGATGTTAATCACAATACATAAAAATATTTAGAATATTTTGCTTTAAAATAGAATGAAATATAAACAAGAGGCCCAAGAGGGCTCTAATGGTTACATGTTACAATGTAAACAACAAAAAACATTCGGTAGGTGGTGATGATGGATTAGGGGGATGGTTGGGGGATGGGGTGGGGACATTATTTGAACATAAAATAAAACCGACTGATAAAAATGCCATTATCCTTTCACAACTTTCTAGACAATACATTTTTCAATTCCAGTCTACAGATTTTTAATATGCCAAGAAACTGTAAAAGTCCAGGTAGGCTGAAAAATGATTTAAAATTGAAGTCTACTGTCAGTATTGAATGAAGATTAACACTGACTTATATATGATTTCAAGTGTATGAATATCCTTTCAACAGATGAAATATGAAGAAAAAAAAAGAAATCGGGTTTAGGTGTGGGGTGGGATGAGTTAGGGGTAAAGATTGGATGGAAAATGGAAAATAAATCTACTACCAGAGGTGGGGGTTGAGGGAGCAGCATAGCTATATGTGTAAGAATTGACCAACAAAGTTAGGAGGGTGGTGTTGAGGAGGGAGCCCATGCCCCATTAGTATGAATAAGATGCATAATGCTATAAGAAATCCCTAACCAACATTATAGATACATACAACAGCTTACACGCAAATCTTGATCTGCCTTTATTGCACATTTTGTGGGCCATCACAATTTGGGTTCCATGGGAGCCCAGGAATTGTAGAAGACAAAATTACTTAGGCAACCCTTTACAACATACTATAAGGAAAACAATTCCCAAATTTGATTGAGCTAGGACAAGGAATGTGAGATATACAGACCTGCAAACACAGCTTACACGCAAAATTTGATGTGAAATGAGACACATTTTAAGGGCTATCAGCGTCTCAATGGCCGATTGGTAAACGACGTTGCGTTGTAAACCTTCAATTCTCACTGCTGTTGGTTCGAATCCCACTGGGAGCTCGACTTGTAAGTGAGGAAGTGTTGATTCTTACGGATGGCGGGGGATGTACAGTACTGGTTCTACCCAGGAAAAGTGGGTGGTCTGCCTCCACCACAAAAAATTTACCGTCATATATAATCTTACACCATACAAACAAACGAACAAAGGGCTACCAGCATTTTGGTTCCATGGAAGCCCAAGGGTTATACTTAAGCAGCCCTTAAGATAATGCTATAAGGAAGCTCATGGACAAATTTGGTTGTGCTAGGATAAGAAATGTAAGAGATATAGACCTGTGAACACAGCTTACACACAAAATGTGATGTGAAATGGGACACATTTTAATGGCTATCAGAATTTGGGTTCCATGGGATTCCATGGGTTACAGGAACCTAAATTACTTATGCAGTCCTTAAGATAATGCTATAAGGAAGCCCATGGCCGATGTCGGGGTGATTTATGTACATAAGCTCCCTTATTCTTCGAATAGTCGAGAGATGAGGTTTGTTGTTTATTATTTATTTATTTATAAAAGCAACAAAAAACATTGCTGCAAAATATTACTTACAAGTCAATAAAAGTATTATTCCATCAATGTATAATTAATTATTTAAATCAAATATAATCCCCAATATTGTAGAATGTAGACAACTGTGGAAACTTACCTGTTGATCATCTGTAACATGTGCTTTTTCAACTCCAGTGGATTCTGCTGCTTGTCGGCAGTCGCTGCTTCAGCGTCATATGACACAGACTGTTTGCGCAGCGTACTGGCTCGCCGGGCCAGACCTCTCACTTCACTAATTCTGTAAAACAGACAAAATGTAAATGATGATTATGTTACTGAGAAGATGCAAATTTAAAAACAATGTTCAGTAACTGCTTACTTTCATGTTAAATGGACAGTCTGCAATTTGGATTTTTTCACATTTCAAAAATAAAACTGTTAATATGTATTTTTCTGCCAATATCTGAACGAACTCCATGTCTATAAGTCTAATTCAGTGAACTAACGTTTTATAACTGCCTTTATAATCCAAAACTGCCGACTGTCTCATTAAGGTAAAAAGATAAGTTCAATGCAAAATGCTAAAAAGTAACCACTTGAAATAACTTCTATCACTCTTAATTTCAAACAAGTGGACCTGAGGACACTTTACGCCAGACTAGATGGACGATGCTGTCCGAAGTGCTCTGACATAAGCTATTCTGGCCAGTGGAGCTAAAAATGATTCAGATATACATGTATATATGCCATTTGATCAAATGACGTTGCTTGACTATGCCTGTTTATAACATCATTTCATATTTTTTATATTACCTTATTACATGAGTTATAACATTGACATCATACATTGTTTAAGGATAATATAGAATGTATTTGTTAATAAGAATGTTGCTCGTCTTATTAATTAGTAATTTTAAAGCAAAACAGAACGAAAAAAATTCATGTGTATGACTGAGTTCAATAAACCCTTTTTTATATTGCTGGACTAGAAACGAGAGAAAACAAAGTTCTGTGTTGATTGGAAATTCTTTCCCCTACTATACCATACCTTCTAACATTGTCCTTCTCGACACTAGGTCTCCTGGTGACGCCGTCATGCTCCATCAACCTACCACTCTGAACACTTGACCTACGTGGCGTGCCCACCAGTGGATGAACCGTCACTGACTTCCGCCTCTCCTGCTCCTTGAGCGACATGGCCCCACTGATGGCTGCTGTAAACATGTTCTGGAACCAGTCTAATGAAAACTGGTACATAACGTCGATTCCGGACAGGTCAGCAAGTACAAAATACATAGTGGAGCCGCGAGTGGCAACCTGAAATACGGGTTACAGTACTTAATTAGCTTGGTTTGTATACTGCATGTGTAATCCGTTCATATATGTACATAACATGGTTGATTCAAATACTCATTGCTGATTGGCTATTGAAAAGGTATTAAATTTCCAATCAATCACCTCTCGTGATGCCATGACGCCCATTAACCTTTAAGACTTCATTTTGAATGCCCAAAAACAAGCAAAACCAACGCCCGCCTGTGTCAGCTCTCTGGCAGATGCATGTCTTGCGGGAAACTTTGTCCTTCACCTCAACTCCTTCTGAAGACGCTGTCCAGTATGACCTAATATGGTGTGTTAATGGGATGATATATAGGACAGCAGCCTCAGAAGGATTCGAGATTAAGCACGCAGTTTCCAGCCAGACATGCATCTGCCACGAAGCGGACACAGGCGGGGCAGTGGGCTGTAGATATAAAGTCAAGGCCTTGTCCATTGAGCTACCGAGGTTGCTTGAAAAACATCAAAATTGCGAGCATTGCAAGGCCCTTGGTATCAATGATCCCACCCATTATCTGCCACTATATAAACCAGCTGGAAATATTTTATTTGTTAATACTACCATTCACGACTCCATATTTTTCACTTAAATGTATGCACTAATACTGAAATGACTGACTTTAAACATGTTCATAAACAAAACTTGTCACTATTTTTAATCTGACAAACAATTTGAACAAAGTAAGATTTGTATGGTGTTTTATATGCTTGAAGGTAAATAAAAAAGGAATCCTTATTGGCTATAAACATTACAGCACCATCTTCTAAAGTATTTGAATATCATCAGCAAATTAGTGATTACTATACATTAGAGTGAACATTGTTGATTTTTTTCTTAAGACAGCATTTTTGCGTGAAACTAATAATTAGTTATTGTTTATTTCTTGGATGACAACTGTCACTTACTGAAAGAGTAACATGCAGCATGTTAACGGAAGATATGTATTTCAAGTCACACATAACCTGAACGTATCTAATGTAACATGTCACCAGAAGATAGTAACAGTTACCAGAAGGTAACTAAAGCAACATAACCAGAAGATAGTAACATGTTACCGGAAGGTAACTCAAGCAACATAACCAGAAGATAGTAACATGTTACCGGAAGGTAACTCAAGCAACATAACCAGAAGATAGTAACATGTTACCGGAAGGTAACTCAAGCAACATAACCAGAAGATAGTAACAGTTACCAGAAGGTAACTCTAGCAACATAACCAGAAGATAGTAACATGTTACCGGAAGGTAACTCAAGCAACATAACCAGAAGATAGTAACATGTTACCAGAAGGTAACTCAAGCAACATAACCAGAAGATAGTAACAGTTACCAGAAGGTAACTCAAGTAACATAACCAGAAGACAGTAACAGTTACCAGAAGGTAACTAAAGCAACATAACCAGAAGATAGTAACATGTTACCAGAAGGTAACTCTAGCAACATAACCAGAAGATAGTAACACGTTACCAGAAGGTAACTCAAGCAACATAACCAGAAGATAGTAACAGTTACCAGAAGGTAACTCAAGTAACATAACCAGAAGATAGTAACACGTTACCAGAAGGTAACTCAAGCAACATAACCAGAAGATAGTAACAGTTACCAGAAGGTAACCCAAGCAACATAACCAGAAGACAGTAACATGTTACCAGAAGGTAACTCAAGCAACATAACCAGAAGATAGTAACAGTTACCAGAAGGTAACTCTAGTAACATAACCAGAAGATAGTAACAGTTACCAGAAGGTAACTCAAGCAACATAACCAGAAGATAGTAACATGTTACCAGAAGGTAACTCAAGCAACATAACCAGAAGATAGTAACAGTTACCGGAAGGTAACTAAAGCAACATAACCAGAAGATAGTAACACGTTACCAGAAGGTAACTCAAGCAACATAACCAGAAGATAGTAACAGTTACCAGAAGGTAACTCAAGCAACATAACCAGAAGACAGTAACATGTTACCAGAAGGTAACTCTAGCAACATAACCAGAAGATAGTAACAGTTACCAGAAGGTAACTCAAGCAACATAACCAGAAGATAGTAACAGTTACCAGAAGGTAACTCAAGCAACATAACCAGAAGACAGTAACATGTTACCAGAAGGTAACTAAAGCAACATAACCAGAAGATAGTAACAGTTACCAGAAGGTAACTAAAGCAACATAACCAGAAAATAGAAACAGTTACCAGAAGGTAACTCAAGTAACATAACCAGAAGATAGTAACAGTTACCAGAAGGTAACTCAAGTAACATAACCAGAAGATAGTAACAGTTACCAGAAGGTAACTCTAGTAACATAACCAGAAGATAGTAACACGTTACCGGAAGGTAACTAAAGCAACATAACCAGAAGATAGTAACAGTTACCAGAAGGTAACTCAAGCAACATAACCAGAAGATAGTAACAGTTACCAGAAGGTAACTCAAGCAACATAACCAGAAGATAGTAACACGTTACCAGAAGGTAACTCAAGCAACATAACCAGAAGATAGTAACAGTTACCAGAAGGTAACTCAAGCAACATAACCAGAAGACAGTAACATGTTACCAGAAGGTAACTAAAGCAACATAACCAGAAGATAGTAACAGTTACCAGAAGGTAACTGAAGCAACATAACCAGAAGATAGTAACACGTTACCGGAAGGTAACTCAAGTAACATAACCAGAAGATAGTAACAGTTACCAGAAGGTAACTCAAGCAACATGACCAGAAGATAGTAACATGTTACCGGAAGGTAACTCAAGTAACATAACCAGAAGATAGTAACAGTTACCAGAAGGTAACTCAAGCAACATAATCAGAAGACAGTAACATGTTACCAGAAGGTAACTCAAGCAACATAACCAGAAGATAGTAACAGTTACCAGAAGGTAACTCAAGTAACATAACCAGAAGATAGTAACATGTTACCAGAAGGTAACTCAAGCAACATAACCAGAAGGTAGTAACATGTTACCAGTAGGTAACTCAAGCAACATAACCAGAAGATAGTAACAGTTACCAGAAGGAAACTCAAGCAACATAACCAGAAGATAGTAACAGTTACCAGAAGGTAACTCAAGTAACATAACCAGAAGATAGTAACACGTTACCAGAAGGTAACTCAAGCAACATAACCAGAAGATAGTAACACGTTACCAGAAGGTAACTCAAGTAACATAACCAGAAGATAGAAACAGTTACCAGAAGGTAACTCAAGCAACATAACCAGAAGATAGTAACACGTTACCAGAAGGTAACTCAAGTAACATAACCAGAAGATAGAAACAGTTACCAGAAGGTAACTCAAGCAACATAACCAGAAGATAGTAACACGTTACCAGAAGGTAACTCAAGCAACATAACCAGAAGATAGTAACACGTTACCAGAAGGTAACTCAAGTAACATAACCAGAAGATAGAAACAGTTACCAGAAGGTAACTCAAGCAACATAACCAAAAGATAGTAACACGTTACCAGAAGGTAACTCAAGCAACATAACCACAAGATAGTAACAGTTACCAGAAGGTAACTCAAGCAACATAACCAGAAGATAGTAACATGTTACCGGAAGGTATCTCTTTCTGGCCAGATTAAGTCTCTTTTCCGTCTCCTCTGACTGCTTGATGCGTTCATAGATCTCACCCGCCATACCCTTACTCTTCTGTAAAGTCTCTACGAGATCCTGATCATCTAGTATGTGACCTTGAAGTTAACATACAGAAAATAACGCTTTTAAGTTAAAACAAGAATGTGGGTTATATAAGACACATAAACATCTAACACAATACAGTTCAAGGCATTAAAGTAAACTGCCTTCGGAATAAACTGAATGTTGTGTAATGGCTCATCAAAACATTATAGGTTATTTAGAGCCACCCCAGAGAGATGGATACACAAGAATCCCCGAACCTGCCCCACTCTTACTTATGCATAGATTCCTATGGTACTTCAGCATGCTCAGATAGACTCCCATACACCATGGGTGGATCGAGGGGGGTCCGAGGAGGGGCGGAGCTGGCGCATGCCCTCCTAAAACCGGGCCAAGTATGTTTTTACACCTGCCATAAAAACGCCTATGCTAGCCACTGGGCCACGACAATCTTCAGAGTGAACATAACTGATATGATAAGTGATCTATATTGAAATGTTGTCAAATTCATAACAGCAGAATAGTTTTAGTTTGAATATGTTATTTTTTATGCCTCCAAAGGGAGGTATATAGTTATTGCACCGTCCGTCCATCCATCCATTCGTCCATCCTTCCATCCAAAACAATCATGTCTCAGCCATAACTTTGAAAGAACTGAAGGGATTTCCATGGTATTTCACACAAATGTTAACCACAATGTGAAGGTGTGTGGTGTGCAAGAATGGGGTCTGTACCTCAGTCGTCAAGGTCACATTTGGAGATGAAAGAAAATATTTCTGTCCGAAACTACGTATTCGGTGGCAGATGTTACTTCCGACATTTCTTGTTGGTATGAAAACTGTTGTACTATATTCTGTTTAGTTCACAAGAAATCTTGACTTTGGAAAACAGTTTTAGAAGTACATTAACCAACAATTTGAAGACCCCTTCTCACTGCCCATTGTGGGGGCAAGCTACTTTTAA
The DNA here is from genome assembly GCA_037043455.1 of Cyrtodaria siliqua. Taxonomy (NCBI): domain Eukaryota; kingdom Metazoa; phylum Mollusca; class Bivalvia; order Adapedonta; family Hiatellidae; genus Cyrtodaria; species Cyrtodaria siliqua. Next base: position 28,851 of record JAWPHD010010897.1, on the reverse strand, counting down.
GCCCGTCGACTTCACAATCAAAGGGACACAAATTCAGTTCATTTTGAAGCTGCTAAAAAACATTAAATATTTTATTTACCATTAGTTATACAAAATAAATAATGCATTAACTCAACAGCTAGTAATACAAAACTTATTTTATTTTTAACTAGTTTAACAATTATGACATTTAAGCAAATATTCATATTGCGTAGAATTTTTTAGAATTTCTTTTTGTAAAAGAATGAAATATATTCACCAATACAGTCATAAAATACACTGCATATGAGATGAAGGAAATGCCTGCACAGGGATGATGCGTGATGCACAAAGTTCATGTTCTTAAAGATTTACAGTAACAGATTCGTCCAAGTAAATCATGCAAACCAACTATTATCTAAATGCTCAGAAGATGTAACATTTTAAAATCACAGGAAATAAAACAAATAATACTATCTTACTACTATCATTTGTCAGAAATGTATAATTACGACCATTAACTATCCATCTGAAAGCCATAAATCAGGAATGGTGACATGGACAAGGAAAACAGGTATACTCTTCAACAAACACAAACTCTTGTAGCAGAACCTCGCAGAATGTCAAGACAACTCACTGTCTCATGTGTAGTAATAAAGCAACTATTCTACAAAATTAAAACTGATAATTCCTGTTTGATCTTTAAAGGAAGTGTATGATTTTTACTGTAAATGAAAGATTTGAGTTGTTTTACTTGTTCAAAGTTTTTAAAATTACAATTTTGTTTTTATTCTCGATACTAATCTACATTTTATTTAATTTTCACACCCGATTTTATTATCTTCCTAAATGGTGCTTAAAGTATCTAATACAGCCCTATACTAGTAACTGCCACAGAATAAAACATCTCATTTATTTATGCATGTCTTAAGAAACATTTAAAATTCAAAAATTGAAAACATGTTGTGTATGAAAATGCTGAAGCTTAAAGCTTCCAGAGAATTAGACAGCATTAAACATATTTAGAACTTTTATTAACATAATAGAAAGCTACCATTATAATAATTATAACAACAATAACATAAAAAGCTCTTGTGTCAGTTAAACATAACAGTACGACATACCTTCTGATTTCTGGAGTAGGCCGAGTGACTTGTCCTCCAGGTCACGCAGGAACTGCAGATCATTTGTAATGCTTTCCAACAACTCAGATCTCTGATTCTCTAGCTGAGGTCTCTCCTGTTAATATTAAAATACATCAGACATTAGTTGGATAGATTTAGGATATTTAGCCGTTGTTTCTTTCTTCAACACTACTGGGTGACTTGTAGATGATGTTTTATAATTTAAGTTAACATTTCAACTATAGATGTTATATTCTGCAATCATTTACACTTAATACCACAGGTTGAAAGTATTTTGAACTGAATGTTGTTTAACAACTCATCAACATATTATAGGTAATTTTAAGCCACTCAAGAGAGAGGGGAATCATAATTGGGATTCCGGGAACCTTTCCTTCTCTTAACTAACAAATAGATTCCTATGGAACATGCTCTTGGAGGATAGACTCTGATACACGGGACTGCCAAGTTTATGTTTCCATCTGGCGGACCAGGATAAGGGAACGTGTCTTACCCAAGAAAAAATCAACAATGTTAGTGGTGCCAGTGAGGCTTGAACCCAGGTCCTTCCGATGTCAAGTCAATGCTGAACCCAGGTCCTTTCGATGTCAAGTCAATGCTGAACCCAGGTCCTTCCGATGTCAAGTCAACGCTGAACCCAGGTCCTTCCAATGTCAAGTCAACGCTGAACCCAGGTCCTTCTGATGTCAAGTCAATGCTGAACCCAGGTCGTTCCGATGTCAAGTCAATGCTGAACCCAGGTCCTTCCAATGCCAAATCAATGCTGAACCCAGGTCCTTCCGATGTCAAGTCAACGCTGAAACCAGGTCCTACCAATGTCAAGTCAACGCTGAAACCAGGTCCTTCCAATGTCAAGTCAATGCTGAACCCAGGTCGTTCCGATGTCAAGTCAATGCTGAACCCAGGTCCTTCCAATGTCAAGTCAACGCTGAACCCAGGTCCTTCCGATGTTAAGTCAACGCTGAACCCAGGTCCTTCTGATGTCAAGTCAATGCTGAACCCAGGTCGTTCCGATGTCAAGTCAATGCTGAACCCAGGTCCTTCCGATGCCAAATCAATGCTGAACCCAGGTCCTTCCGATGCCAAATCAATGCTGAACCCAGGTCCTTCCGATGTCAAGTCAACGCTGAACCCAGGTCCTTCCAATGTCAAGTCAATGCTGAACCCAGGTCCTTCCGATGTCAAGTCAATGCTGAACCAAGGTCCTTCCGATGTCAAGTCAACGCTGAACCAAGGTCCTTCCGATGTCAAGTCAATGCTGAACCCAGGTTCTTCCGATGTCAAGTCAATGCTGAACCCAGGTCCTTCAGATGTCAAGTCAATGCTGAACCCAGGTCCTTCCGTTGTCAAGTCAATGCTGAACCAAGGTCCTTCTGATGTCAAGTCAATGCTGAACCCAGGTCCTTCAGATGTCAAGTCAATGCTGAACCCAGGTCCTTCCGATGTCAAGTCAACGCTGAACCCAGGTCCTTCCGATGTCAAGTCAATGCTGAACCAAGGTCCTTCTGATGTCAAGTCAATGCTGAACCCAGATCCTTCCGATGTCAAGTCAATGCTGAAATCAGGTCCTTCCAATGTCAAGTCAATGCTGAACCAAGGTCCTTCCGATGTCAAGTCAACGCTGAACCCAGGTGCTTCTGATGTCAAGTCAATGCTGAAACCAGGTCCTTCCAATGTCAAGTCAATGCTGAACCAAGGTCCTTCCGATGTCAAGTCAACGCTGAACCCAGATCCTTCCGATGACAAGTCAATGCTGTAACCAGGTCCTTCCAATGTCAAGTCAATGCTGAACCAAGGTCCTTCCGATGTCAAGTCAACTCTGAACCCAGATCCTTCTGATGTCAAGTCAACGCTGAACCCAGGTCCTTCCGATGTCAAGTCAATGCTGAACCCAGGTCCTTCCGATGTCAAGTCAACGCTGAACTCAGGTCCTTCCGATATCAAGTCAACGCTGAATCCAGACCTTCCGATGTCAAGTCAACACTGGACCCAGGTCCTTCTGAAGTCAAGTCAATGCTGGACCCAGGTCCTTCAGATGTCAAGTCAATGCTGAACCCAGGTCCCCTCAGATGTCAAGTCAACGCTGAACCCAGGTCCTTCTGATGTCAAGTCAACGCTGAACCCAGGTCCTTCCAATGTCAAGTCAACACTGGACCCCAGTCCTTCTGATGTCAAGTCATCGCTGGACCCAGGTCCTTCTGATGTCAAGTCAATGCTGAACCCAGGTCCTTCAGATGTCAAGTCAACGCTGAACCCAGGTCCTTCAGATGTCAAGTCAATGCTGAACCCAGGTCCTTCTGATGTCAAGTCAATGCTGAACCCAGGTCCTTCTGATGCCAAGTCAATGCTGGACCCAGTTCCTTTTGATGTCAAGTCAACACTGAACCCAATGCTGAACCCAGGTCCTTCTGATGTCAAGTCAATGCTGAACCCAGGTCCTTCTGATGTCAAGTCAATGCTGAACCCAGATCCCCTCGGATGTCAAGTCAACGCTGAACCCAGGTCCTTCCAATGTCAAGTCAACGCTGAACCCAGGTCCTTCACATGTCAAGTCAACGCTGAACCCAGGTCCTTCAGATGACAAGTCAACGCTGAACCCAGGTCCTTCTGATGTCAAGTCAATGCTGAACCCAGGTCCTTCAGATATCAAGTCAATGCTAAATCCAGGTCCTTCAGATGTCAAGTCAATGCTGAACCCAGGTCCTTCAGATGTCCAGTCAACGCTGCTATCCACTGGGCCATGTCAGTGTCAAAAATTGTGAATTCAAAATGTGATTTAAGTAGTTCAGTTGCACATCTTGATGTGAACGACCTACCTGTTTGACAACATTTGACAGCAGCTGCTCCTGTAGCCCCTCAAATGTGACAGTAAAGTTGATGATGTTGGCCTGTATGTACACCGCGGGCAGATAATGCGGGTTGGACATGGATGTCGTCATGTACAGCCTGAAAGAAAGCGGAAAATTATAAAGCCATTCAGTCAGAGTACACAGCATACAGCAAGCCTGGACAAGTACTTTGGCATAATCATGTGTTTTTTGACAAGAGAAGGCCGATGGTAAAAAGTACAAGCCCAAAAAACTTATAAGGAAAATAGTGATTCCACCTTACTTCATATGACTCAATTATACATATATATCTTTGCTTCATTGATATATTAAAGACATTTTCTATAGTTTTTTCTGCATAACAGATTTTCTTTAAACTTTTTGTACAGTAAGTCTATATATAAGTTTTATATATAGACAGAAAAGGCAAAAATAATGGTATGTCACCATGATTGTTAAAATTTTAAAAAATAATTTGTAATACCACCGTCATGTCAATCTGTCCAATAAATTGAACAAGTCCATGAAATAGCTAAATAAGACATTTTTGAAGTCTAATCATTTATTAATTGGTCACAGTTCTGCTAAAATTGTATTAAAGTAAAAGAACATTTAATAACAATAACATTTAAAGCTCATCTTTATGTAAAACCTATATTTTTTTACAAAATCTGTTGAGACCATTACCACAATTTATGCACAAATTAGCCCATAATGATACAATTTTTTTTTTGTATGTTCCCAATAACAGAATTTGTTTAAACTTTCTAAGCACATAGTTTAACATATATAAAAACAAAATGAAAGGTCCCCATGCTTGTTTAGACATATTTTTTGAAACCCTACCCCTATGCTAAAAGGTCAATTTTTGTATGAAATTATATAGAAATGGTATATTTTCGTTTTTTTGTTATGTTTCTAATAACAGAATTTGTTCAAACTTCCTAGGCACTTATTTGAACATATATTTAGACAATATATGCAATTAAATTTATAGGTCACCATGCATATTGAGATTTAATATTGGTTTTTGGAACCATACCATTATGCTTAATTTTTTTATTTTTGTTGGAATTTTTACAAAATGCTAATTTTTTCCTATTTTATATGTATCTAATAATAGGCCTTTATTTAAATAAAGACAATAAAAAAAAAGTTAAAAAAAAAAAATTAATAAAAAAGACAAAAAATACAACTAGACATAAAAAGCAACATTCCTGTAAATTTGTAGGAAAATCCATCCAATAGTTTTAGAAGAGAAGTCCCCCAAAGAAGCTGCGCATGGAAAACTACCGAAAATGCCTTTAAAGTAGCTTGTATGAAAGTTCTTAAATGCATATCACTCCTACTCTTAATCTAATGTAGACTGCTATTATGGTTATGTGTAGGGCTTTGGAAAATGCCATTTTTATCAGTTCTGGACCAAATTGTTGGAAGCTGGAATGATTCAAATTTAAAATTGTGAAAATTTTTGACCCAAAAATTGTATAACTGCATAAGATAAAGCACAAAACTGACATGCCAGAGAAACATGCCGAGTGAAAATTAATCCTTCCTTACTTGACATGTTTGTTGTTCATTCCCACAAGAGATATTTGATCTCTAAATAATGTATACTCCCATTTAACCCCCCACCCCACCACCCTACCCCACGAATGACACACCCTCTTTCCACTTTTCAAAAGGAGGGCATCGGTATCTCTTCAGTCAGTGACCTTTTTCATTGTATCCAAATATCAGGTCACATGATATGAACGTAATGACTCCTAAAAAACGTTTTCTAAAATGATCAGCATGACATGATGTTGATCCTTGTCGAAAATTATTTTGATTGGACATTAAACATATTTAGTCAATGACCTTTTCCATTATATCTAAATATCAGGTCACATGATATGAACGTAATGACTCCTAAAAAACATTTTCTAAAATGATCAGCATGACATGATGTTGATCCTTGTCGAAAATTATTTTGATTGGACATTAAACATCTTCAGTCAGTGACATTTTTCATTGTATCTAAATATCAGGTCACATGATATGAACGTAATGACTGACATAACTTATTTTGATTTACTGATGCAGGCTGATAAGCTATGACTCATGAATCTTGGTGTGTAATGAATGCATGACCATGGTGTTATCTCAACTCCAGGATGTTGATAGCTAGCCTTTTTTTCAAGACTACTCAACAGGGTACAATAATCATGGACATAAGTGTCACAAGCATGAAATATCTGAGCTACAAAACACTTCACAGTGTGCCATATACTTGACAAGGTTAATTAGCCCATCATGATCGTTGATATTCCATAGCAACAGATTGCGAATACCACTAAAAGGATTTGTTTTCTCATTTTGTTAAAAACTGTCAATGTTTGTTTCAAAACTTGGGAACTCTAGTGACTGCAAGTCAGCATGGCCAATGCATGTTAGCAATAAACTTAATGTGACCTTGACCTTGATTATTATCACCTGGGAGTTGTTTGTGACCCATCATATTGGACTGAGGTATCAGTAGAAGACCAATTTATTTTTTAAAATTGTAATGTCCGATTATATTTGTGTTGCTTTCTTGCATTAAAAATACAAAACATTCAAGAAGTTGTGTGAGATAGTAAGATCCCTGCCATCTTTCAAATTTTGACCTTGTCCTTTCCTTTTGATATTGGTATAGTAAGTCAACTTGTTTCAATGATTACATTTCCAGTTTAATGAAAAGAAGTATGAAAAATAAAGAAGTTTTATGGACGTTAATTTTTTGCATTCAATTCTTGGTACTTTTGAATCCAGACTGTGACTTAAAGAAACTAACCGCCTAAATAACAGCAAAATTATATTACAAAACCGTTAATGAAAACTCTATCCAGGTGTTCAGGTCATATAATAATGTATATATGCCAATTAAAAGATACTTTTTTTTCACAGGTTCTTAAAAAATGCATAAAATTAATTATGAGTTGGTAACTCGTAATTCGATAATTCAGTTTTGGTGTTTGGCTGGCTAGTTAAGCCGTTTAATATATTGTGTTTATAGAGTTTGTATTTTCAAAATATGCAAGTTATATACATACCCTGTTGTTAGTAGGTTTAGAAACGGTGTTGTACAATTTGACTGTTGTTGGTGGGAATAGCTACTTTATGTTGTGGTATATATATTGTAAGTTGGCTATGACTTAATGTGCAAAGTTTGGTGAAAATCATGAAAATTGAAGTTTTAGGAGTGTTAATTGTTTTGCGTTAAGTTTTCCATATTTTTTAACCAAAACTGTGACCATATCAAGTTGTTTTTTGTCACTGACTTTACTCAGGGTTGCACGTGAGCCATGAACCACAGTCTATAGACTCAGACAACAAACGCCATGAACCACAGTCTATATACTCAGACAACAAACTGAAAAGCTGGGGTAATGCATGTTACACTGCTCTCTGATTGCCAACATTGACACCCACCTAAAGTTCTGGTTATACTCTGATTGCCAACAATGACACCCACCTGAAGCTCTGGTTCTACTCTGATTGCCAACAGTGACACCCACCTGAAGTTCTGGTTATACTCTGATTGCCAACAGTGACACCCACCGAAGTTCTGGTTATACTCTCTCTGACTGCCAACAGTGACACCCACCTGAAGTTCTGGTTATACTTTCACTGATTGCCAACAGTGACACCTACCTGAAGTTCTGGTTCTCTCTGACTGCCAACAGTGACACCCACTTGAAGTTCTGTTTATACTCTCTCTGACTGCCAACAGTGACACCCACCTGAAGTTCTGGTTATACTCTCTCTGACTGCCAACAGTGACACCCACCTGAAGTTCTGGTTATACTCTGATTGCCAACAGTGACACCCACCTGAAGTTCTGGTTCTCTCTGACTGCCAACAGTGACACCCACTTGAAGTTCTGTTTATACTCTGATTGCCAACAGTGACACCCACCTGAAGTTCTAGTTATAACCTCTCTGATTGCCAAAATTGACCCTACCTGAAGTTCTGGTTAGACTCTCTCTGACTGCCAACAGTGACACCCACCTGAAGTTCTGGTTATACTCTCTGATTGCCAACAGTGACACCCACCTAAAGTTCTGGTTATACTCTGATTGCCAACAATGACACCCACCTGAAGCTCTGGTTCTACTCTGATTGCCAACAGTGACACCCACCTGAAGTTCTGGTTATACTCTGATTGCCAACAGTGACACCCACCGAAGTTCTGGTTATACTCTCTCTGACTGCCAACAGTGACACCCACCTGAAGTTCTGGTTATACTTTCACTGATTGCCAACAGTGACACCTACCTGAAGTTCTGGTTCTCTCTGACTGCCAACAGTGACACCCACTTGAAGTTCTGTTTATACTCTCTCTGACTGCCAACAGTGACACCCACCTGAAGTTCTGGTTATACTCTCTCTGACTGCCAACAGTGACACCCACCTGAAGTTCTGGTTATACTCTGATTGCCAACAGTGACACCCACCTGAAGTTCTGGTTCTCTCTGACTGCCAACAGTGACACCCACTTGAAGTTCTGTTTATACTCTGATTGCCAACAGTGACACCCACCTGAAGTTCTGGTTATAACCTCTCTGATTGCCAAAATTGACCCTACCTGAAGTTCTGGTTAGACTCTCTCTGACTGCCAACAGTGACACCCACCTGAAGTTCTGGTTATACTCTCTGATTGCCAACAGTGACACCCACCTGAAGTTCTGGTTATACTCTGATTGCCAACAGTGACACCCACCCGAAGTTCTGGTTATAGTCTCTCTGATTGCCATCAGTGACACCTACCAGAAGTTCTGGCTATACTCTCTCTGATTGCCAACAGTGACACCCACCTGAAGTTTTGGTTATACTCTCTCTGATTGCCAACAGTGACACCCACATGAAGTTCTGGTTATACTCTCTCTGATTGCCAACAGTGACACCCACCTGAAGTTCTAGTTATACTCTGATTGCCAACAGTGACACCCATCTGAAGTTCTGGTTATACTCTCTCTGATTGCCAACAGTGACACGCACCTGAAGTTCTGGTTATACTTTCTGATTGCCAACAGTGACACCCACCTGAAGTTCTGGTAATATTCTAATAGCCAACAGTGACACCCACCCGAAGTTCTGGTTATATTCTCTCTGACTGCCAACAGTGACACCTACCTGAAGTTCTGGTTATACTCTAATAGCCAACAGTGACACTCACCCGAAGTTCTGGTTATATTCTCTATGATTGCCAACAGTTACACCCACCCGAATTTCTAGTTATAGTCCTGATTGCCAACAGTGACACCCACCTGAAGTTCTAGTTATACTCTCTCTGATTGCCAACAGTGACACCCACCTGAATTTCTGGTTATACTCTCTCTGATTGCCAACAGTGACACCCACCTGAAGTTCTGGTTATACTCTCTCTGATTGCCAACAGTGACACGCACCTGAAGTTCTGGTTATACTCTAATAGCCAACAGTGACACCCACCCGAAGTACTGGTTATACTCTAATAGCCAACAGTGACACCCACCCGAAGTACTGGTTATAGTCTCTCTGATTGCCAACAGTGACACCTACCTGAAGTTCTGGTTATACTTTGATTGCCAACAGTTACACCCACCCGAATTTCTAGTTATAGTCCTGATTGCCAACAGTGACACCCACCTGAAGTTCTGGTTATACTCTCTCTAATTGCCAACAGTGACACGCACCTGAAGTTTTGGTTATACTCTCTCTGATTGCCAACAGTGACACGCACCTGAAGTTCTGGTTATACACCCATCTGAAGTTCCGGTTATACTCTCTCTGACTGCCAACAGTGACACCCACCTGAAGTTCTGATTATACTCTCTCTGATTGCCAACAGTGACACCCACCTGAAGTTCTGGTTATACACCCATCTGAAGTTCCGGTTATACTCTCTCTGATTGCCAACAGTGACACCCACCTGAAGTTCTGATTATACTCTCTCTGACTGCCAACAGTGACACCCACCTGAAGTTCTGGTTATACTCTCTCTGATTGCCAACAGTGACACCCACCTGAAGTTCTGGTTATACTCTCTCTGTTTGTCAACAGTGACACCTACCTGAAGTTCTGGTTATACTCTCTCTGTTTGTCAACAGTGACACCCACCTGAAGTTCTGGTTATAGTCTCTCTGATTGTCAACAGTGACACCCACCTGAAGTTCTGGTTATACTCTGTTTGTCAACAGTGACACCCACCTGAAGTTCTGGTTATAGTCTCTCTGATTGTCAACAGTGTCACCTACCTGAAGTTCTGGTTATACTCTCTCTGTTTGTCAACAGTGACACCCACCTGAAGTTCTGGTTATAGTCTCTCTGATTGTCAACAGTGACACCCACCTGAAGTTCTGGTTATACTCTCTCTGATTGCCAACAGTGACACCCACCTGAAGTTCTGGTTATACTCTCTCTGTCAACAGTGTCACCTACCTGAAGTTCTGGTTATACTCTATCTCTGTATCTCCTAGCCTGATGACAAGAAGGCCGCCTCTGCGGAATGTCTCGTGCATCAGCACAGGCCTCAACGCCGGGTCCAGCGATTCTGTAACGTCCTGAAATACACAAAATAACATTTACATTAAACAACGCCAGGTCAAGCAAATCTGTAACTTCCTGAAAAGATCATCATAATCCACATATTGCATTACATACTGACACAGACAAGGGATGTTTGGGTTGTTATAAGCTACCAGTACCGATCAGACCTGATCAATAGGAAACTACAAAACACAGGAGAATACATGTGTCTTGTTGAGCTAAACTAAAATGGTCCTTTGTTGTATCCCAGTGATTCCTGATAGCACCCTCTGATTGGATACCTGCTGTTAGGGAGAAAAACAGAAGGTATGAACAGGTGAAAATTAATAATTTTTGAAGGTTTTACAGGTCTAGTGATTATTTCTATCATATCAATTTAAATAATTAGAGGTCAATGACCTTGAAGCTCTATTGATAGGTTTTGACAGCTAGATCAGCATTCCTGTGAAGTTTCATGAAAATCTGTTACATAAGTTTTTACTATATAACTCAATGTAAACAAAGATGGCCACTGGCGGCCATGTTTAATGTTGAATCAAAATAATTTTTGACAAGGATCAACACCACGTCATGCTGATCATTTTAGAAAAAGTCCCATATCAATATCACTTACAGTTTTCAAGAAGTAGTCGCTACAATTTTTTTTTAGCCATGGTGGCCATCTTGAAATCCTGGCCAACCTGAAATTTTGCTAGGATCAACTAGACATCAAGAGCAACATTCCTGTGAAGTTTCATGAACATCTGTCAAGTAATTTCAGAGGAGTAGTCGCTACAAACTTTACTATAAAAACTCTATGTAAACAAAGACAGCCACTGGCGGCCATGTTTAATGTCGAATCAAAATAATTTTTGACAAAGATTAACATCATGTCATGCTGATCATTTTAGAGAAAGTCCATATCAATATCACTCATAGTTTCCAAGAAGTAGACGCTACAAACTTGTTTTTAAAAAATCTATTTTTAGCCGTGGTGGACATCTTGAATTTCCGGCCGACCTAAAAGTTTGCTGGGAACAATTAGTCATCAAGAGAAACATTCCTGTGAAGTTTCATGGAAATCTGTCAAGTAGTTTCAGAGCAGTAGTCGCTACAAGTTTTTACTATGTAATGCTATGTAAACAAAGATGGCCGCTGGCGGCCATGTTTAATGTCGAATCAAAATAGTTTTCAACAAGGATCAACAACATGTCATGCTGATCATTTTAGAAAAAGTCCCATATCAATATCACTTACAATTTTCAAAAAGTAGTCGCTACAAACTTCTTTTTTTAAATCTATTTTTAGCCTTGGCGACCATCTTGAATTTCCTGCCGGCCTGAAAATTTGCTAGGCTCAACTAGACATCCAGAGCAACATTCTGTGAAGTTTCATGAAAATCAGTCAAGTAGTTTCAGAGGAAACATGTTTTTTAAAAATCTATTTTTAGCTGTGGCGGCCATCTTGAATTTCCGGTCGACCTGAAATTTTGCTAGGATCAACTAGACATCAAGAGCAACATTCCCGTGAAGTATCGTGAAAAAAAAGTAGATTCAGAGGAGTAGTCGCTACAAAAAAAAGTTTACAGATGGACGGACGGATGGACGGACGATGTACACAGCACCATGGCATAAGCTCTGATGATCTTTGATCAGTCGACCTAAAAACAGGAAAATATATCAATATCTCCTGCCACCGGAAACAGTCCACATCTGGACCATTATGTGACACAACAGGGGCACAAATTAGCGGTCGCCCAGTCGCCATTGGCGAGTAAAAAATGGTCTGGGCGCCCAAGTGGCGCCCAAAAATATTCAACCCAAAAAACGGGAAAAGGGTCATCATTCAACACAAACATTTAAGTTCGAGGATTTTACCCCGCAGATTTTGCTTTGGTCCCGTGAACTATATACTGTTGGCCGAAATAGACAAACCCTTAACAAAATAATAACGAAACAAACGTTTGTTTTTATTTTTCCACTGCGGAAACGAGACAATGTTCGAGATGTTGCGATGTACGGTTTCCCACAAAAATGCATGTTACGATACTCTGAGCTTCGAATGTCAATGTAAAATTAGATGTGCAAGAGTACAAGTAACATTTGCTGGTATAAAAATCAACATTAAAACAGACATGGTAGTGTTTATTTTACACATGATCATAAATTCGTGTTATAATTTGAAGGGGAAATAATTAGGTTTCACTTCCGGTTTTTGGATCTTCTAAAACGCGGCGCTTTTGATTAATAAAATGCGGTGCTTTTAGAAATCATCAATAATAATTATATGGCAGGGAATCATGTTGATAAAAAAGGTCTCATACATTAATTTTAAAACGGTATGTCAACATAAAATATTTACAACAAAATAAAACATTAATTTAATAATATGTAATCTTTTTTAATCTTTTATTGCAATAATTTACATATTCTAGTTGTGATCATTTATAACAAAACTCATTAACAATACTAGATAACTTGGACTTGTAATGATCAGTAATCTTGTTTATGATATTCAATAAACACGGAGTAAATGCATGTAATTGTTCATAAATTATGCACCAGAGTGGTAAAATAAAATAATATTTTGTTGGGCCCCTAACTTTTGGGCTGGGCCCTAAAAAATTTAAGTCAGGGGCCCAGCCGGCTCCTAGCTAAATAGAGTTAGTCTGTGCCCCTGCACAATGTGGTAAATGTCCTCAGAAATGAAAATACGACATGGGATGGGCGACTATCGGTAGTTTAGGGCATATGGGTATGCATTAGAGACGGAAGTGTAGGTGCTAAAGATAGTACTACGTAAACCTCACAACCTCACAACAGGTATACAGTTGACAAATGATAAGAAACATTTTTTTTATAAAACTTGCTTGACATTAAACATTATTATTGGTCATTCTGTGATCGTGATTTGAATGCTATGACAACAAATGAACAAAAACAATCAGAATGTCATGCGGTAAGATAATGAAAAATTGAGCTAAGTCCGGATTCAGTTTGTACTTAATATAGCAATGAAAATGAAATGAATCATAAATAGGTTATCAAGCCAACACAGAACTGTCAATCATTTTAAAGGGCTGTGTTCTAAGATTTGTTTAATAGGCAATGTCAGTCATTTTCATGTCCATGATTGACATGAAGTCTAATAATGAAAGCTGGATACTTTCAACAATGAAATTTGTGTCTGATCTATTGTCCAAACTTTGTGGTGGAAAGCAGTCAAACTTCAGCACGTTAATAGTTTGATGGAAAATATTGTGCTAAGACCAGGGGGACTTCATGTAGAAATAAGCTTGGAAAGCATTGATAATTTGATGGGAGGTACAGGGCTACAAAAACTAATGGAATGCATTCAGCAGTAGTTTTTCTACACGAAAAAGCCATCACAGGAGCCGAGCCATTAGATTGATGCAGTTTTTTAGATGCAATAATGGTGTCCGAATTCTACTGAATTCCAGTCCCTACAGAAACATCTGGTGACAAACTGGTTTCAAGATAATGAAGGGTAAGTTACCTCCCTTTGACGTGTAAACAACCCGAGTTCAATATCAATATTAGATTATACTGTTTTTGCCATTCAGTATTTGATTATTAATTGTATGATTGCGGTAAAGCTTGGGCATATTATACAAGTTACAATTTCGGAAAAATCAAAGTACACTTAATTTTAAACCCATTCTGGAGATATACTTTTTTTTTAAAGCAAACACACAGTCCATGTGGGTTCGCTTCCTGTTATGAATTGAATTGGGTTTTAAGACGCAAAAACACAAGATAGGTACGGAACACATACAGGAATGAATGTGCCAGGCTCATCCTCCATTTACATGGTATCCGGTCAAATCGTACTTAAGTCAAATCGTACTTAAGTCAAATCACTCTCATTTTGGTCAAATCGTACTCATTGACATTTTGAAATAAGTCAAATCGTACTCAGTAATTTATTTCATTAGAATTAATATAATTTCAGTTATTATTGATTGTTTTTGATATAATGTTATAATAAAAGATGTTTTAAGTAGGTTTTAATGTATTTTAAATAATAAGAAGACATTTTATTTTTTTTAAATGAGTACGATTTGACTTAAGTACGATTTGACCAGGAAGATTTCACCACAAATACATATTAAATTGTTGTGATTAATATGAACGTCTTATTTTGTTCTCATTTATTATTATGCATCCTTTTATGTAATTTCATGTTGTATTTTTCTTACTCTCTGTATATCTTTTGTTTGTTTTGTATAATCTTCATTAAATTGGAAGAATAAAGATACCTATATGCATTCCAATTTTGTTTGCAAGCTATATATTTAGTAAGCTGGAGTGGATTGGCAACACATAGACAAACAAAGGCAACTCTAAGACAAAACAGTTTTCAATATATTTATTTGTCACGACTTCCTTCATAATCTAGTAATAAATATTTTTCAAATGCCACAACAAACGTAACAATCATAATACATGTGGTAAATATCCATATATTTCCATATATTTCTAGTTGTAGAATTCAATTCGTCGGTAATGTGCAGGTAGAATTGCGTCGTCCTCATCATGCTTTCAGTCAAACGTTGGTCTGTACACGGTTGACACAGCCTTCAGGAGGCCACTGGATGTCAGGTCTCCTTTCTGGTACTGTGACCAGACATCCTGGATCTTGCCGGCACAGCTAGAGTAGCACCGTCTCTGGTATCGTCGCAGCTTCAGCTCGCTGACCAATGTCACCTGGGTTCTTGCCACAGCAGCTTCTCGGTGTAGTAACTCCACAAGAACGTAAAATGGTGGCTTGCCCCCAGCCTTGTAATTGAGGCGTCTGTGCCAGCCTAAAACTGATGTGCCAATAGCATACATCATCTAATTATTAACAAACAAATTACAAACAAAATACAAGCAAAGCAACGACTTCAAGTTTCCAATTTTATTAAACATTCAATTGACAATTTTCAAAATTCCATTAGCCATAGGGATATAATATAACAATAAACAATAAAAAATAAAATATTCCAGACATAACCAACTTAGTTTTTGCACTTAACATTGACTAATTATTCAACAATGAAGAATTGTTTTAATATAATATGTTTCTACGTACTCCATAATATATATAAACTAGTCCGTTTTTGATAAAAGTCAAATCGTACTCATTATTTTGGTCAAATCGTACTCATTATTTTGGTCAAATCGTACTCATAAATAGCATGAGAGTGATTTGACCTGCCATGAGTACGATTTGACCGAAAAGTGAGAGTGAATTGACCAAAACAGTACGATTTGACTTGAGTACGATTTGACTTAAGTACGATTTGACCAGGAAGCCATTTACATCAAGATACAAGAAATGTCACTGTGACAAATGCCCCAAAGTGGTTTTGACCTTTGACCTCTAAGTGTGACCTTGACCTTGGAGCCACAGACCTGGATTTTGCATGTGACACGTCTTGTTGTGGTGAGCACTTACGCCAAGTTATTTGAAAATCCATCCATGAATGTCGGAGTTATTAACCGGACATGAAAGCACTTCTTTTTGACCTTTGACCTCTAAGTGTGACCTTGACCTTGGAGCCACAGACCGGACGGACGGTGCAACTACTCTATGCTGCCCTTCGGGGGCATAAAAATATGGAGAATGATCCTAGAACCTTCTTACCTGCAGAACTGCAGAGATACTGCAACTTCTATAGTAGACACTCCATTTACGATGGAGCCCCGTTTCCACGTTTGCATACGCGGTGTCATGATAAAGACATTGAATGAGAATGAAGTAACATAGATACTATTTGTATGTATGTTCCGTTCATTATTTTTATTCCATAATTGTTCTGTGTTTTTCATGATAAATGTATAATCTTTATTACCTTTGAGAAATTAATGTAATGATATACAAGAAATGTAACAGAAAGTGACAAATGCCTCATTTGACCATTGACCTCCAAGTGTGACTTTACCCTTTGAGGTACCAACGTAATTCATGCACAAGGCACACTTTCTCATTGTGGTGAACAGTTAATGGAAATCCATTCTGTACTTTCAAAGTTATGACTGAGACATGATTGTTTTAGACGGAATTGTTTCAAACTGATGGGCAAACGGACAATGCGACTTCTATATGCCCCGTCCCTTCAGGAGCATAAAAAAATAGTTTGTGTGAACAAAATTGTTAACCAATGCTGACTAAATAAATTCCACGTGTTCAGTGAGATATTGAATAGGGCTATATCTCAATGACTCATTGTGCAACCCACTCTAGACGATGTCCGACATAATATACCTATACTTTTGGAAATATACAGTGTAAGCAATGAATTGTTTGTCCGAAATCACCAACCGTTTCAATTTAATTTTAGAACATGCTACCCTATTGCATGCTTGATAGAACAATGACATCACCATTAGATTGTGTCACCTTGGCCATTAAGATGTAGCTATACTGTTTGCCATGCATCCCTGAAAAAGTGTCATAATAAGCCATATACAGGTTTACATCATTTTTAGCACGCTAGGCAATATATGACTGTCAAATTTATTGCGGTAGAGGCAGACCACTCCATGTTTCCTGGATAAAACCAGTACTGTATACCTTGCGTCATCTGTAAGAATCGACAATGGAGATATTTATCCGTATGAAGCATAGATCTATATCATGCCAATTGTGTTATAATCGTAAAAGTTTCCGAACAAATTTACACTGGAACTCTCGTACAGTGAGGTATTTACTATTGTGTGATGTAGGTACAAACAAGTCTGCTCCACATAAGATTACTAATGAAAACAACACTTGTGGACCACTTATTTGATTGAAAATATTAAAATATAGACAAAAGGTGTGTCTGTGGCAAACACACTTCTTCTTCTTCTTCTTCTTCTTCTTCTTCTTCTTCTTCTTCTTCTTCTTCTTCTTCTTCTTCTTCTTCTTCTTCTTCTTCTTCTTCTTCTTCTTCTTCTTCTTCTTCTTCTTCTTCTTCTTCTTCTTCCTTTATATGGACTAGATTCTTGTATAAGAATGTAATAAGTCCAGCATTGTGACAACATACACTGAGGTTTGCAGCATGTGCAAAACGTGCAGTATGAAGGAGCAATGTTTGCCCTGTACCTCCCATCAAATTATCAATGCTTATCCAAAGTTTGAATAAGGACTAGTGGAGTGTTTATATTAGCTACAATAAAATATTATAATTATTCACTCGGTTTTAAAGGAACATGCTGCAATTTGTTAATTCTCCTTTTCTTTTTCAATATCAATCAATCTGGAAGTATTTATCAAATATCAGCACACAGACTTATTAATCAAATATCATTTTGAATTTGAACTTGCTTGCATAATTTTAAATACAATTGCATAATATTAAAAACAATTGCATAATATTAAATATAATTTCATGTTTTCAATTTTTCTTTGCTATTCTAATACTATAGGTTTAAATATATTATTGTTGTAATACAACCAACCTTACAAACATGCAAAAACAATTTGCTTTGAACTGCTCAAATTACTATTACTAATGATTTTCAAATATGCAAGTTATGTATTAATTTAATGGATATTTTTTAGAAGCACATTTTCCCAAAAAGGCCTAATCTAACCTTTTGAATCCCATGAATTTTAACCTTAAAGAATCTGATGCTATGACTAAGTTCTTTTACAAGGAAAATACTTTACAGAAGGACCCATGGTATTATAAATCTATGAATTCTTGTAAGAATGCAGAAATTGTACAAGCACCTTTAATCACCGTTTCACCTGAATTAAAGGTCGCCTTGTGTAACTTTAATTCTTACAATCTCAAACCTGTATTTATTTATTTTATAATAATGGATAAGGCATTAATTGCACTTAATTTGACAGGTTAGATTAACCCAGAACGGCAGTATAATGTATATACATATGGAGGGCTCGGTGCAAAACTACTGTATCTTGCTCTTTAGATATATATATACAGCAGTTCGGCATTGTCCAACTGATAATTTAAGGTGGCAACTATACAACTCAAAGTTTGCTAAACACCAAACCTTTTTGTCTAATTTTTTAACCGAGATGAATGATATCTATGGTTTCTTTTATATTTTTAAGTATACAAGAAAACTGCCCTCTAATAAATGTTTGACCATAACATATGAATTAATCGCAAACTAAAATGAATTGTTGAGTTTTATGCTGTTGATAAAACTACCAGCCACTGCAAAATGTCAAACTGAAATCTTGGTGCTGAGCAAACTGTGAGTAGTATATATAGCAGCAAGGCCAGGAATCACACGGTCTTGTTCCATGACAACATGCAGCTATTTAATCTTAGTTTATGTTATTTTTTCATCTTTCATTCCCTCCAAGGTTGCCTTTTCTTCTTCAATAATTCCTACTAATTTTATAAGATCATAAACAACGTAGGCAACCTTGATTTTTGAAATATTCTTTGATGAAAAATGTTGAAATTATACTTATACCTTCAGATAGGCCTATATGTATGCTACTTTGTAAAGTGGTGGGTTTTAAAATTCTATTTAGTTAACTTGAATGATATACTTTTTGTTGAACATTTTAATTTAAAAGCACCCTTTCATCCCCTCTGCACTACCAAACCCTTGTGACATGTTTTTGTGCTATGTTTCCGCAGATCACCTACCCTAACCCCACCCCTCCCAGGACATGCAAGCTTACCTATCCCCACCCATTCATCCATCCTCA
This sequence comes from Cyrtodaria siliqua, assembly GCA_037043455.1. NCBI lineage: Eukaryota > Metazoa > Mollusca > Bivalvia > Adapedonta > Hiatellidae > Cyrtodaria > Cyrtodaria siliqua. Next base: position 9,707 of record JAWPHD010010897.1, on the reverse strand, counting down.
GTGTTGTGATTCCACATGCAACCTTCTCCACGACCGATCACTCTTCTGCCTACCAGGTTTAACCTTCCAGGCATTGGCCGCAGCATATATATGCCATCTGCATCTTTTCATTAACATCTTTTCTTTTGGTCAGTCCGCCCAAATCCCCTCTTACTAAAGATAAACTATCCTGAACTGTTTGTAAACGGTAGCGGTCACTCACCACTTATTAATAAATGTATAACTGATACGAAGCCTTCATCGCTAATACTTACCTGACCAAAGTATAGGGAACTATCGTCACACACCACGAGATTAGACGATGTCCACCTAATAAGGCCTTTGATTATATCTTAAGTTGTTCGAACAACAGCATTGCAACCTGTTGAGCTTTTAGATGTTGAGATGTATAAACATAAAACAATTCCATGAAATGGATTATATTTGAAAGTGTCGGGTCGGAGTATTTCAGTGTTCTAAGGTAAGCTAAAATAAGAAATGCAGGGCCTAACACATGCTTCGGTTTCCTAAACAGTTTGATGAAATATAGTTTCAATATTATTAGAAATTAGCTGCATATACATGAATATAAAAACACATTTAATGGTAATTAAATTTATCAGGTTACAATTGTTTAACCAAAATGCAATTACCATAAAAAATATCTTAAACAAAATGTATTGAGACTGTATTACTGATAGAGGCGGTGAAATTGGCCCAGAGTAGCTGTGTAGAAGTGGACATGTTGATTATATTGGTCTTGGGTAGCTACGCTTTTATTTCCAGTTTATGACATGGGTAACATCAAGTTTTGTATAATAATGTGACTAGTGTAACAAGGATACTTTTGTCATTATACAATATAACTTTGTATATATTAAGTACAGAAGGGTTTATTTATTTGTTACTTACTTATTTAATAATTTTCTTTCTTTCTCTCTTTCTCTCTCTCTCTCTCTCTCTTATTTCTTTCTTTCTTTCTTTCTTCATGTATGCATGTGCTTTTTCTTCCATCATTATTATATTTGTTTTTTAATTATTATTTGTATTTGTAATTAATTAAGTAAACATTTATCATCTATTACTTATTTATGGTTATTTATGTCTATATATTTTCTTTCTTTCTTTATTTCTGCATGCAGAGCTACAGATAAGCTTTTTGATAAATTGGGTATTTACCCATTAGTATTTATTTAATTGTGTATTTCATGATTTCAATTGGGTAAAAAATAAAACAATAAAAGTTTGCGACATTGTTCTGGGGTGGCATTCCACTAATATTGTTTACACAAAATCTAATAAAATCAACTTATTTTACAATAGGCTTTATACAAGGCGACTGATACTTGCTCAATTTGCATTGGTTGTTTTATCATTTGACAACTTCGATTACTTATTGGTATCCATGCTTTTTATTTTAATTGGGTATTGAGCTTGCAATCACTGTACGCAAGATTACTAAGTAAGTTAATGCACAGCCATAAGTGTACATAAATGTTTGACATGTTTTGAGGAAATGTCCTATAAATAACTGTGCATCTGCCTAAGCATTGATTTATACAAAGATTTCTATTCAAAACAATATCAACATACAAAATCTGCATTATTAAGCAGGAAACAGTTCAAAACATTATGCCATTATGAATATTGTTTATCCAATATTGCAATGACAAACAAATGTTAGTTTTTTCAGTTAAAGGGACACACAACGATTTTTTAGAAACTGGCAGGGTACCATTAGTTTTCTACATAACATGCATTTGTTTGATCATAAATATTAATTACAGGAATAGCAAGAAGTGAAATGTTTCTACGTGTTACTTACAGCTGATATAATGCACCAATAATATACCTAAAACTAGAATAACTACAGAAAAAAAACTCAAATGTTTTTTTGTTTTTTTTATATCTTTCATTTAATGATATGCTAGCAGATTTAAAGTTAAATGATATTGGATTATTAAATCGTGATTTTTTTTTATCTTTTATTTAATGATATGCCAGCAGATTTAAAGTTAAATGATACTGAATTATTAAATCACGATTTTAATTTTAATGTTTTTTTTTATCTTTTATTTAATGATATGCTAGGAGGTTTAAAGTTAAATGATACTGGCAGGGGCGTATGTAGGCATACTCCTATACGCCTGGGCGTATTCTAGAAAATCGAATGTGAAAAAATAAAAGTGCTTACTTTTTAAAATCAGCAATAAAAATTGAAGCGGGTAGTGGGTGAGACACTATTTTTACTCCAAAACATTTTTAGTTTATTTTTTCTTAACAGTATTTCCTTGTATTTGTGCTAAATTCATTACATCCAGTATTCGCCAGTGTGTGCTGCTTCTTTTATAGCGAAGTATACCAGTTTGATTTTTCTCGTTTATCTCCCTTTCTTGTCGGTATATTATCGCTATTCTTCTTGATATTCCGAATGATATTTATATCGCGGTGATTTTTTTTCTATTTATTAAAAACACACTTAATGAATGGAGCCTCCAAAATCTCGCTCAAATGAAGCCACAAACCTCCGAAATTGCACTCAAATTAAACAAAAATCCGGACCCCCACCAGCAGTAGGGGGACATCCCCTCCCACACTCTCCCCCAGGGCGTATTCTCCAAAAGGCTCTGGCTACGCCCCTGACTGGATTTTTAAATCGCGATTTTAATTTTAATGCTTGATAACAATTTCAAGATTGCCGTGTGTCCCTTTAACAACTAGTGCAAACGAAACATATCTCAAAGACCAAAACCATATAATTAATTGATAATTAAAACACACTATATTGATTCTCCAATTTGCAGCTGTGCAGCTCTTAGCACCAATCAATGCTTTTGCAGCAAATCAAAATCTGTTAAAAATGATGACCTAAGCATTAATATAGATTAAAGGACATACTCCTCCGCCATAATTGTATACTTAATTGATATTTGAACTTTATCAAACTGGTTTTTATCATGGGGAAACCTCATTTTCTTGTGTAATAATCATTGTCTAATCACTGACCAACTGAACCCAAAACAGATAGTGTCATCTCTCATGATCATACAGGGGGATGACTGGCAGAGTGTCTAACTTTTTTTTATTGCAGCAAAACCATGTTTTTTTTTATAATTCCCTCTTGATGAGGTAGAAGACATCATTGCGCCTGCTCAGTCATACTGGGAAAGTTCCTAAATGTTTTTGTCTGTGTAAATGTATCATACCAATTCCTGACTTTTGACAAAATTATTTTTGGTAAAGAAGGTAACATGGTTAAGAGAAAACACACCACAGAAACACCCATAACAGCGAGGTATATAACAACAAAAATGAGGTACCACACCAAGAAATAAAACAAGAATTCGCACGGAAGCAAATGTCTCACACACAATGCTATTAGTTTACTTAAGAAATTTGTTTTTAACACTAGTAAAAATGATTTAGAACTTTTTGAAAAATGTGAAAAAATGTAACAGCAACCAAAAATCACATTTCGAAGCATGCATTAAAAGAAAACTCAGAATCACTGTTACAGAATATACATCAATGTTGTATACAATGTATATAAGCCTTAATCAAATGCGGTCTAACAACGGTAAATATTTACAAATATTTTCAAACAGATTACAGAAGGCAATTTTACAATAAATCAAAAGGTTTTAGAGGTAGATGGCACATTTGGAATTTATATCTGGTCATCTAATTTCTATATTACATTTTATAAACAAGTATTGTTTACTTACAACTGCGTACCAGCTGTATCATCAGTTTGTGAAAATGTTACCAGATATGATCATGACCGTTTAATCTTTATAAATAAAAAAAAAGATAAATCTCACCCATCAAGCAAAATAATAAGATAAGTAAATGGAAGAATTTGTGTTAATTTGTATACTAAAATACTTCTATCACTAAAAGAAACTCAAGAAATTGGGAAGGACATCGTTCCGTTCTTTGGTTTGCATTCCGTCATGAATTATGGAGCAGTTAATTTTTTAAGTGTTAAAGTTTATGAAAAGGGGCATAAATCTCCATTGGATAATTGATAAGGAAGTGTATAGAGTTTGATAACAATAGGTCAATAATTTGCTAAGTTATCAGTTAGGTTGCAGGTTAAATATTCTGAAAAAGGGCATAACTCTGCCAAAATGAAAGTCAGAGTAATTGGACATGTGTAACAACATTTCTTTGGTTAAGATGAAGATGTTTATGAAAAGGGGCATAACCCTGTTGAAATGAAAGTCGGAGTTATTGGTCATGGGTAACAGTATTCTGCGTAATATTCTGTGTGGTAAGATGAATATGTGTGTAAAGTGTCAAATACTTCTTAAGTTATGGCCAGTTATGAGCTTGGGTAAGTTTTATTAAAGTGGCATAACTCTGCTAAAATGAACGTCAGAGTTATTGGACATCTGTAACAACATTCCTTGGGTTGTGTTAATCCGATCGTTCTTGCTTGTTTTTTCTCAGCGCAGTCAAGGTAGAAAGCATTGGATTGAAAATCTGGCTGCTATTTTATTAAGCGCGAACCAAATAATCAAGAGCGTGTTTTTTTGCATGGACAACTGCGAGTCCACGCATCTCTATGGAGAAATGTCCCGGTATTTGCTCATTGAAAAATAACCCAAATCAATTGGTTCATTGTGAAAAAAAGAAATGAAAGGAAGGAGACACTAAAACAAATAAGAATTTCACTTGACATTGCGTTGCAATCTAATGTCTCGCTTTAGTACCCTTTGTCAAAAACTGAACAGATTGAAAAGTTTCATCCAATGAGAAAGAAAATAGCAAAATCAGTCTAAAATGTTTTTTTATTGTAAGATAATACTGTTGATTAAAGGGAATGTAACAACAAAGCTAACAAGCTCTATTATTGAGAGTTCTGAAAAACTTAGAAAAGGGTGAACAAATTATCAAAATCGGACGATAAACAAAAAAGATATGACCATACGGAAGCCGCCATTTTGAGAACTATGATGTCACAGTTCCAAAATACCATATATGGAATATTTATCAATATCATTTAAAGCAAAAAAAATCACTGCAAATGAATGCAAAATCCTTTACTGGTCATATAAAGCTTTATTGCCAATTAAGTATACAATTTTTTCATACAATTGCTGTCATTTTTTCCGTATAAATCATTTATTATAAATGTTCATACATATAAATATTCCATATATGGTCTTTAGAACTATGACGGCTTCCATATCCATTTCAACAGAACTTTCAAATGATCATATCTTCTTTGTTTACTATCCGATTTTGATAATTCTTTCACATTTTTTCCAAGTCTTTCTGAATTCTCAATAATAAAGATTGTTCGGCTGTGTCGCTACATTCCCTTTAAGTCAAAGATTTGTAAAAATGTAGGTCAAGGTCATATAAGGTACATGTACCAATATAAGGCATTATGACGTATTACCCCCATTATGCAACTATATGCATGACCACCCAAGTATAGTTGAGCTAGGTCATGTCATTTGTGAGAAACAGAGCTAAATGCAAAATGTTAATATTGACACTGTTGTAATCCACAGAACAAATAACACCAATATCTCCATTTAATACCAAACAACTATGATAGTGACACTTTTAAATAGCCGGAGTAATATATTCAACACCAGACAAAGCCTTTGTTTTTTCCATTTTTTAAATAAATGAATATGTATAATTTTAAACACCCTGTTTATTGCATTATTTAATAAGGATAGACCGATACACGGGACCGCCCGGTTTACGTTCCCATCCGACGGACGAGGCTAAGGAAAAGTGTCTTGCCCAAGAACACACCGACAGAACACAGTGGCACCACGGAGGATTGAACCCGGGGCCTCCGGTTACAAATCCGCCGCATAATAAACACCTGTTGTTTTTTTTTTCAGCCAGCCTTATTTAGAAATAGGGGTTGAAGGTCAAAAGGCTATACTGTATATTGTATCCTATGTGAAATGCAATAGTGGTATATGACAGCAGGTACATAAAGACTAAACTTTTCTTAATGCTGCTCTCACACAGTGGCGAATATGGTGGCGAATGGGCTTACGAATGCAATTTGCCACCAATTCGCAATGATCACAAGGTGATCGCCAGACATTCGTAGGTGTTCGTTCGCAATCGCGGTCGTTCATGGGGTGTTGCGAATATTAGGAACATGCTCCTAAAATTCGCCAGGAAAGCATATTCTCATTGCTTTCGCAACATTTTCGTAAGCAATCGCAAGCCATTCTATTGATGGCAAGGCATTTGTAATGATCGTAAGACATTTGTAGGGATTTGCTAGCATTCGTCATGCCCCTGGGCATGCTGAAGGATAACAACTTGACTTTTTAACAAACTTAAAACTTGACTTTCTGAAGAAGAAGTTGACTCGGTGGAGGCTGGCGAATAAGTGACAAAGAGAAACATTGGCAATGGGTATATTGCAATTAGCCTAGCATGCGTTGTGTAGTCGTTTCATTCGTAAGGCGTTCGCGAGCATTCGCAAGATTCGCAACGACATTCGTAAGCATTCGTAACATTCGTAACATTCGCAAGAAATTCGGCAAATTGATTGTTAAGTAATCGTAAGGTTCGTAAGAAATTCGCAAGGATTCGCAAGGATTCGTAAGAATTTCGGAAGCATTCATAAGGCCTCACTTTTTTCAGTATTTCTCCAGGCCAATCTTATCATTTTCGGCGAATTTGCCACGAATTTCAAATTTTCATATTCGCAAGGATATTCTTCATTGTGTGAGAGAGGCATATAGAACTATCTTAGATACACTCAAAATGGGGGTAATGTGATGCTCTCAGCCTCTAATACTTCACTGAAGGTAGGCACCCCCAAGAATGGCAGTAAATAAATTGTACTTTTTGTAAATATACCCTCAATACAATTTTATCAATAACAAGAGGTCAATGACCTTGAAGCTCTACTGTAGGTTTTGATAGCTAGATCAGCATTTCTGTGAAGTTTAAGTTTTTATAACTCTATATAAACAAAGATGGCCACTGGCAGACATGTTTAATGTTAAATCAAAACGACAAGGACCAACACCATGTCATGCTGATCATTTTAGAAATAGTTCCATATCAATATTACTTACAGTTTTCAAAAAGTAGTCGCTACAAACTTGTTTTTTAAAAACTCTATTTTAGCCATGGTGGCCATCTTGAATTTCTGGCCGACCTGAAATTTGACAGGATCAATAAGACATCAAGAGCAACATATATTCCTGTGAAGTTTCATGAAACTCTGTCGAGTAGTTTCAGAGGAGTAGTCGCTACAAGTTTTTACTATATAACTCTATGTATACAAAGTTGGCCGCTGGCAGCCATGTTTAACGTAGAATCAAAACGATTTTCAACAAGGACCAACATCATGGACCTCACATCAACGTGATTTTTTGCTAGGATCAACTAGACATCATGGGCAACATTCCTGTAAATTTTCATGAAAATCCATCCAGTTGTTTCGGAGGAGTAGTCACACCACGGCATAAGGTCTGCTGATCTTTGATCAGTAGAGCTATAAATGCAAATTTCAATCAAAATATCCTAAATTAATCTATTTTATGATGGAAATATAATATTTTATTTTATGGGGATTTGTTATGATTTGGGTAATTTAATCCAATCAGAATCTACCGAATCTACCTTATAATCTGACAATACACCTTAATAGACCCCTATACTGTTTTAACCAATCAGAAGCCCCAAATCAATAGTGGTATCTGACCTAAATGCTCGGAACGCAATCTTGCTATATTTAACTTTTTAACAGAGTACAAACAATTCAGGTATTTAATCATACCGCATGTGCACCATACACAACTGGTGTACTTGTGAACTGTTATTTGGCAGACTAACCAAGCAACAGTTGCATAAAAGTACTCTGCTGAAACACGATAATTGCTCTCAATGGAGAAACAATAAACATCGGGTTTCTTTGGACAAAAACTCCCGCAGGAACCACTTCACCGTGACATTCAGTCCAAACGATATTTAAAATGAGAGCACTCCACTTTTATATGAAAACAACAATGCCGGGCAAATACATAACATCAGGAAAGCCAGAAGCAAGAAGGTTATTGTAATTCCTGTTTACAAATCATTTACCATCCAAAGTTTATATCAATTTCAACAAATAATTTTTCTATCAATATGACTGCACAGAAAGCTAGGTCATGTTTTTAAATTAAGTATAAAGCAATATTTGTATAATATACATTTGATCGTGTTTATAAATATATAACGTTTTCTACTTCTAAAGAGTCATTAACGGCTTGATTTAAATTATTTCTCTATGACTTCTCTTTCTATTCAAATGATTGACACTATCTGGTTTATATATTTACTATTAGCCTTTCCCTAATAAATTAACTTCATGCAAATCGTAAAAAGATTAACTTGTATTTTCAACACTTTTTTCAATCTATTTTCAGGTGATTGTACAAAATGGTCTCCCTCTATAGAGTCAAAGTGGGCAAATGAAACAAACTTGGAAATCCTCCAAAACATTTCTTAAGACATAAAATTACCATCTTGATCACATGAGATCAAATGGACTAAATTTCACTTTGAAATGGTATTCGCAAAAATTACTGACATTCTACCTAAACTGTGGTCTGCAATAATGGCTGGAAATTCAACAGGAATGATGACAACCGCTGTCATGGAAACCACACCTGTTGCTAAGGACTACTTATTTACAACCATGCATGATTACCATGTGACTATTGGCACCCTTGTCATCGTCATAGTGGTAGTTATTTTAGGAATATGGATAATAGTACTGAATTGCCTCTTAATCCAAACTTTGCATTCGTGTAGGGCACAGCTGGAAGTTACGGACATTTTCATCTACAGTTTGGCAACCACGGATATGATTATCGGAGTGTTGCTTTTCTATAACACTGCGTATAATGTCGTCAATTTCCAGAACAGGCACGAATGCTTAATACGCTTTGGACTTATCCAAGCAATGCTTATGAACTCCACAGGTCACATAGCACTTTTAACTATCAACCGCTACATCAAGATCATTCAACCATTTAAATATAATACAATTTTCAAAAAATGGCGGATTATATTCCTCTCATTGGGCGTCTGGTTGTTTTCATTATTATTCGGATTTTTACCGCTTATGGGATGGAATAAGGAATACACGCCAACGAGCGAAGACGAGAGCCACCTGGTGTGTAGATACTTCGGAGTTATGCACCCTGCATTTATTGCGTTAAATGTGTCTTTCTACTGGATACCGCTGATTCTCATGATAGTTTTATATTCTCATGTGTTCAAAATAGTGTGTCGACATTCAAGGGAGATAATTGCTCAGGAAAGAACAGTGGTAGGAAAAGTGGTGGGGATATTCGAGAACAGATCTTGGAGATTTACAAAAACTGTGTTCATTATTATTGGCGTGTATTTCTTTTGCTGGTTACCTACAGGTAATACACTTTCTATACATTTTTATTTCTAGTATGGATGCCTTATAGACATGCTTGACAATGTTTCATTTGTTAACCCTTAACCTGCTACATATATATATAATGGACTGGTCTTTCTTTGAATTAAGACCATTCAACTTATGTGACAAAGGGGTGTTTTGGGGGAAATGACTGATCAGCAACTGGGCATTGTAAACCCTGATCAGCCTGCGAGTTATAAGTAGGTGGAATACTGACCTTATTGTGGTCACTATGCCTTTACTTAAATCACAGCTTTAACTGATGAATATGAACCTCTTGTTTCATTTATTG